>ML103094.1:103493-308603 GCA_003697995.1 Taxidea taxus jeffersonii
CTTCCTCCTCTCTCTCTGCCTGTCTCTCTGCCAACTTGTGATCTCTGTCTGTCAAATAAATAAGTAAAATCTTAAAAAAAAAAAAAAAAAAAAGAATTACCTTGAGCATACTGCTTCTGAAAATGCTCTTGACTTCTTCAAGTATAATCAATCATGGTCAAATTCTAGATCGAATTAAACCAAAAATGTCATAAAATAGAGATTTACAGTAACAGTCCCATATGAGAGATGGAACAAAGATGGAAATGAAATAAGAAAATTCAATATTATTTTTAATAAGCTGGAATCTTTTATCAATTATTTGCTGTATGACTATGCCCAAGTTAATTAATCTCTCTGAATTTCTATTTCCCCATCTTGATTTGGGAAAGATAATTATAATTACTCTCTAGAGTTCTTGTGATGAATAAATGACTTAATCTTATTTCTTGCCTAAGAAAAGAGATAGGACTAACTCATTTAATTATCTGATCTCATTTGAGGTTGGTGAAATCTATGGTCTGTGCTCTTGTCATGGGTGTACCATAATCCCTCCCTCTTTGAGTGTAGAATGTCTCCTTTCTCACCCCTACAGAAAAATTCAGTTAAAATTGACTGGATAAAGGGGCACCTGAGTGATTCAGTCGGTTAAGCATCAGACTCTTGAATTTGGCTCAGGCCATGATCTTGGGGTCATTTCCATGCTGGACATGGAGCCCTGCTTAAGATTCTCTTTCTCTTTGGCATGGAACCTGCCTAAGATTCTCTCTCTCCCTCTCTCTCTGCCCGCCTCCCACCATTCACTCTCCCTCGCTCTCTCAAAACAAACAAACAAAAAATTGACTGCATATTTAGCCAAAATAGATAAGAATTACTAGACTTATCCTATTGAACCTACATTTTGAATAGAATCCCTTTTGGGATCCATTACTTTATGAGTAGTCATTGCATTCTCCAAAATATTGCTTAAAATGCTAATGATTATGAGAGATATAACCATAAAGTAGTCTCCCTGTTTTTGTCCATAATTGCAAAAGACACCAAGAGACATGGCAACCTCAAACATCTGTTAAATGTTAAAAATGTTAATAAGAAATATGAATTTTGTGGGGCACCTGGGTGGCTCAGTAGGTTGAGTGAGTTTTGGTTATTTCAACCTGTGATCTCATGGGTTGTGACATCAAACCTGAGACTAGCTCTACACTCAGTGGGTTGTCTGCTTGAAGATTCTCTCCCTCTGCCCATTGCCCCAATTGCACATGCATGTACTCTCTCTCTCTCAAATAAATAAATCTTTAAAAAAAGAAATATTAATTTTAGCAGTTTCCTTTATCAGACCTTAAGATGCAATGTTTAGTAACCATTATTCAATGAACATTCTAATATCCCTAAGTCTCATCCAACACTTACATAGTGTTATGGACTGCATTTTCTTGTCCCTCCAAAATAATGTGTTGAAAGTCTAATCGGCAAAGTGACAATATTTGGAGATAGGACCTTTATGGAAGTAATTAATGTTAAATGAGCTCATAAGGGTGAGGTTCTGACCCAATAGGATTAGTGTTTTGTTTTGTTTTGTTTTGTTAAGACACTAGACACCAGAGAGGGAGTTAAATCTCTCCCTCTTTCACTCTGTGATTGTGTCTGTGTGTGTGTGTGTGTGTGTGTCTCTCTCTCTCTCTCTCTCTCTCTCTCTCACACACACACACACACACACACACAGTGAAAATGGCATGTGAGGAAGCAATAAGGCAGCTGTCTATAAACCAGGAAAAGTTTTCACCAGGAACTAGATTGGTTAGCACCAGGATCTTGGCTTTCCAGACTCCAGAACTATGAGAAATAAATTTCTGTTGTTTAAGGCACCCAGTCTGTAGTGTTTTATCATGGCAGCCTGAGTGGACTAAGACACATGGTAAAGACAATTTATTATAACATTTATAGCAATACTGATTATAAGTAATTATGTACCTTATTGTTCACATTATTTAATGGTCATATTGTAGAAAGGTAAAAGTGAGCAAAACATTTTAAAAATAATAACCATTATTCTGAATTCCTATATGTCTAAGTACTATCATGGAAGCAATATTTGGCTTACAATAGTTTTTTCCTTTAAAAAGTTGCAGTTTTCTTAGGCACAAAAGACATACAGAAGATAAAATTATAGACCAGTGTAAGAAACTGAATTACCACTTGGAAAATTTTGTGGCAGGTGGCCTGCCACAGGTGTACATATGTCCATTTTTTGTATTTTTATACTAATTCAAAGTTTTTCCTTTCTGTTATCCATTGCTAAATATTCTTGGGCTAAAAAACACCTTAAAACTGTATGTATTCTTTAATTGTTTTTACTGTTATTAAGGAAAGAAATCTGATTAGACAGTGGCAAGATGTGAAAGATATTAACATATTATACCATCCGCTGGTACTTACATTTTAATTTAACTTACTGGAGAAAATTATTTTTATTCCAATAGGACACATTTCTTTTTAAAAATTTATTTATTCTAGAGAGAGAGAGTGCGTGCATGTGTACAAGCAAGCACAGGGAGGGGCAGAGTGAGAGAGAGAGAGAAAATTTAATAGACTCCTCACTGAGCTTGAAGCCCACATTGGGCTTGATCTCACTACTCTGAGATCATGACCTGAGCTGAAACCAAGAGTTGGATGCCCAGCCAACTGTGCCACCCAAAGACCTCCCAATAGAACACACTTCTTTTGGCAGAATTTTAGCATTGTGGCCTTTTATGGCCAAGAAGTAGCTCCTACCTATCCTACCTATACATAAGTGCTAATCTGATGACATATTACAAAATGGACAAATTCATAATCTTAATCACAAACTATGACATGATTAAGGAAAAGAATCCAGGTGGTCTAGGAGGGGGCTTCATGAAAGAGTTGGATCCGAATAAAATTTGCTATAGTTTTGGAAGGTGACGTAAAATATGGCTAATCAATGAAAAAAGCAAAAGAAAGCAAAGTCACTCCAGAATGAATGAGCAGACAAATCTGGGGATAGTCTTCAAGAATAATTTAAATACAAGATATTAACTTTAGCAATATTTTTTATTTGCTCTGGGTGTTTCCCTTCTGTTACCCTCCCTACTCCCCTAGAATGGTCATTAGTTTTCAGATAGAAACGTGAATTTTTCTTTCTTTTCTTAAAAATAGATTGTATTTATTTATTTGAGAGAGAGAGAGAGAGTGAGAGAGAGAGAGCATAAGAGGGGGAGAGAGAGAGTAGAAGCATGCTCCCCACTGAGCAGAGAGCCTGATGTGGGATTCCTCCCAGGACCACGAGACTGAGCTGAAGGTAGGTTCTTAACCAACTGAACCACCCTGGTGTCCAATAATTTTTTTTCTAATAACTTTGTTAAAATTTCAAATGTTCAAAGTGAGTCTGAATACTTACTTTTGAATACTGCTGCTTTTGTTTTCATATACAGTATTTGAATCACTGGAACAAAACTAAGAACGTGTTTTGGCTTTTAAATATGAAAAACAAATTTCTAATCATGGTCCTAATTAAATGAGTGTGTGGTTGGTGTGTGCCTGAAAACTTATCAGATCAGCAGGAAGAAAAATGGTGCAGAATACTCTGAACTCCTTATGTTTTTGGCTCTGATCAGTTTACTCTGATTAGCTTCTGGGAATATTTCACTAGCTGTAATTCATAAAAAAGAATATTTATAGTTTTATAAATAGTAGGGTTATATGTATAAAAGTTAAAAGCAGTAGTGCAATAGATTTGATGAGGGATAGAAGCACAAAAATGTTCACCTTTAGCCCAGAAGGCTGACGTATAGCCTCCAATAAGGATCAAATACCTACTCGTTGTCACCTTCTTAAAAGGCCTCATGACTGCCTGTACATCTCACTGATAGTTAATATCAAACTGAATGATAAGCACCAGAGAAATATTCCAAAAGTAGTTTTACAAGTAGAAATTCAAGGAAGACATTTATGATCTAATACTCCCTACACATCCTTCCCCTGAACACTAAGCATATAACCACTAGCTTCATACAGCTAGTGCACAGCACTTGCCCACAGGTCCTGCCCCTTCTATAACAAACACAACTTTTTACACTAAAAATATCTCAATAATTCTTTCTTGACTGTTTTTCAGGGCCCCACATTAGTTTCATTTCTAAGATCTCCATCTTGGTCTCTTTTTAATAGTTACCTATTATTAATTTATGGTTATCTTGTGCTCGCTTTGGCAGCACATATACTAATTTATGGTTATCTTTGCCTCACAATTAAAATTTAAAACTTTATGAATCTATATCCTCTTCTACAACCCCTTTATCCATCAGGATTTAGACGTTCCTTCATCTTCATCTTTCTATTTCACAGTTTTGGTTTCTTGGTCTCTTGATCAATCAAGGTCTCTTGATCCTTGGTTGATGATTCAAATTCATACATAAGGGATGATGTTGATGAGAATAGGAAGTTTTCATGAGTTTCTAGTGCAGTTGTGCATGGCACTGACTGCTTGCACACTGGCCTTGTTGATCCATGTATATATACACACTGATTTCACTCTCACTTCAAAGCTTTTGCACTAACAGTTTTCTTTGTTCTTCCTCTGTATGACTCTTCCTTTTTTTTTTTTTTTTTAGGTTTCTTTTCAATATCACCTCCTCAAGGGGCCTTTCCTGGCCACACTCCCCATCACTGCAACACCATTACATTGATAAGCTCCCTCTCCTGCTTTATTTTTCTTTCTCTCACTTAGCAATATGAAATTAGAGTGTATCAGTTTGGTTTATTTGTTTAATGCATATTTCCTTACTAGAATGTAATGGATGGTCCACGAGGGCAGGATCTTTGCATTATTTGCTACAAGAATCCCACTGTACGGAATACTGTCCAGTATGTATTAGACACTTAGTAAATATTTATTTATTGAATAAATTACAAATAAATGCCCCATTTACCCCCTCATCCACACCCACACACAAAGACTGAATAAGAAAGCTGAACTCAGGGCTCATGTAAATGATAATAAAATTAAAATAAAAAAAATAATAATAAAAATAAAAAAATAAAAAGCTGAACTCATGTAAATCCATGGATCTTGCCAAGAGACAAGGCCTTGGTTAGGAAAAGGACAGACAGGCTCAGGCTGTCGTTTATTGTAAAAGCAAGGAGGGAATGGTTAGAGCTTTCCTATCTATTCCTTCCTTTCTGTTCTTTTTGTGGTAATCCAGAATTACCTCAAAACCCTATTCTCCTTAAATCTACCCCTCCCCAACCAGTCAGACCAATCTCTTTCTTTGTTCAGAATTCTCAAGGCTGTGCTGGAAACACATGCTGCAACTAGCTTACTGACACACATGAAATAGGGATAGGTAGTCCCATTTGCTCTATAACCAGTCCTTCATTTAAGTAGCCTATCTGTGTAATCCAATACTCTCTTCTCTTTTATTGGTACCACGTAGCTATGTGAATGCTTCTCTAGGTCTCCTTCAGGGAGGTGCTCCCAAGTTTCTGATAATGCTTTTAGAAATAATTTAATAAGATGAAATTGATTAAATTCTGACAATGCTTTCAGAAATAATAATTTAATAAGATGAAATTGGTTAAATAATTACCTACCCACAAGAGTCAAGCCCTTTAGAGCCCAACCCTAGGAGAGTGGGTCAGTGTGGGAGGGACCTGAAAAGTGACTCAGGGGTGGGTAATAATTTAATCAATCCCTTGATAGTTATCATTTCAATGTAATTTCTTAGCATTTCAAATGGGCTTTGAGGGGAGAGGAAAATAGGTATGCCCAACCTACCATCTTGGTCTTGAAACAATAATATTTATATTGGGAGACTTTTAAGAGCTTACAGTTTTATATAATTTCTTCTACTAAGATATTTGAATACTAGGAAGCTATTTCAGAGTACTAAATTTACAGAATTATTAAGGCTTTTTTACTTTCTGTATTAGCTTTTCAAACTCTTCCTGTGTTAGGTTACTAAGATTTAGCCTCAAGAAAAAAAAAAAAAAAATTCAGGTTAACTTCTCAAAAGAAATTGCATCTTGTATGGAAAAAAAAAAAGGAAAAAAAAAAAAGGAAAAAAATATTAAGACAGAAGAATGAAAGCAAGCAGTACTCAAAACCCTTAAACATTCTCAAAATTCCACCTTTCCCTGAAAATCCAGAAACCCAACAAGAACATTTCAGAAGCGCAAATACTTCCCATAGCTCTCTATATGTCCTATCCACAAAGCCTAGGAAACTTCTCTGCAGGCATAAGTACAATCAAATTTACAAGTCAAGCTATCAAGGGAAGCGAAAAAAATGCATTATGCCTTATCCACCCCAGGTTGAAAAACGTTGTTTTTCTTCTTTTAATGATCTCGTTAATCCTATAAATTAAACAGTTCAACGTTAAGATCAGTGAGCTCAATTATTCAGATTTGCTGTTTTTCTTTTCTTTTTTTTTTTTTTTCTTTCTCTTTCCTTCTTTCTTTCTTTCTAAAGTTGTTTTCTCTTTATTGTAATGTTGTGTCTTTGAGGAAGTCAGGGTAGCCAGTGTAGTAAGATATGGTGCCAACCACACTCTTCAAACTCCAATGATTGCCCTTGGACAAAGGAATATCCACATGCTAGGGCCTTCCTTAGGAGGAAGGGACAGTAGAAAATGAGTCACTTTTCAGGTCTCTCCCACACTGACCCACTCTCTAGGGCTGGGTTCTAAAGGGCTTGACTCTTGTGGGTGGGTAATGAGTAATGTGGCATTCACGTAATTTTTGGACTTCAGCTCAAATGTAGGTATTGTTCAGTCGATAAGTTCCAAGATAGGCACTGTTTTAGAAGTCTCTTTCTTGCCTATATTTTTTTCTCCTGGGAGAAAATAAAGCTGAGAAAACATAAAAATTTAAGAGGTCAGGAGCTAGCAGCTGTGAAGTCAGCTCCAACGTTCTTATGACAATTGGCAACAAAATGTCCCTTTTCAGGTTTCTTTATAGTTCAATATGATTTTCATCATTTAAAAAAAGATGAGAAATATCATAGAGAATTAAGTGATAAAAATTAACATATTTCTCTAAATCACATCTCTAGAACTTAACAACTTTTAACCCCAAAATAAAGTCGATCATAAACTGAACCTAATAGATTAGAAGTAAACACCAGATAGTAAAATATGATTTATCAACATAGCAAAATATAAGATAAGTTGGATAGTTGTCTCCAAAACAAAATTTTTTTTAGCTTGAAACAAAATATCCAAATTATTCAGACACATCCCAAATTGTAGTTTTTGGAGTTTGATAGAGCTGGGTTTGATTCTGTAGTTTTTGGAGTTTGATAGAGCTGGGTTTGATTCCCAAGTCAATCACTTACTGAGTTGTATAATCTCTGAGTATTAATTTTCTCACATTAAAAATGGTAATAAAACATGCCTCATGGAGTATTAACAGAGTTAAATGAGGTAATGTATGTAGATCATGTGATCATAGTTAAAATGCTGTTTTGACAAGACCAAAGCTCACAAGTCAATTTCAGAAGACCTGGGTTAGAGTAACAACTGTGTTGTAGTATCATGTACTAACTTGGAGCCTTTTCAAGTATTTTTACCCTGACTTTTAATTTTTTCTTTAATTCATAAAATTAAAGCTAAGGCTGTAGTTACTTTTGTGAGGATTAGTTAATGAAGCTCATTCGTTCATTTAAGCAATTTTTATTTAATTATTTATTTACAAAAGAGTCAACCTCAAAGACACCTGCCAACATTAAGCTAAGATTCTAGTAGCTTTACCAAAATTTTACACACAGCAGGAATTTATTTAGCATGAATAAAGATCATCTCTATCCAAAGATAGAATTATAACCCTTCTGTTTTAATGTCTAACAATATTATAAAAGAAGGAAGGAATTACCAAAAAGATCTTTTGTTAGTTCCTAGGCTTGTCTTCAGTTAAAAAACAGTTTGACACATTTTATGAAATATCATTTAAAGAAACAAGAGGAAAAGACAAAATAAATTATATAACTTAAAAAAAATATGTAGAAGAAATTTAACTTCTTGGCACTATTTTGATAGTGTTATCATGTCCATTACTTTCAAAAGAGATTACTTCTGGAAAATAGGATTCCAAGCCCCAAACACTTATTTTCGTGTTTTGTAGTAGATTGAGGAAGTGTGTTTAATGTGGTGTTTCCTCACTTCCTCCTTTGTCTGGTCCTTCTTGTAGAGTTTGAGATTACTATAGGAAATGAAATATATTAGCTAGTCATATTCTAATTTTTGTTCATGATACAATGGCAAAATGTTTGTAGTTTTATCCGTTTATAATCAAACACATCTTAACAGTAGATACAAGTATTCACATATGCATATTAATACACGGATTAAAAATTCTAAGGATTACAGTTGATCGAATTTTGTTTTTTATATTTATAGTTAGAGTTTTAGAAATAACTCGCTTGTCAAGTTACTTCTGTTGCTCACCTCATATTGGAAGTTCCATATGCATTTATTTACATTCAAGAAGAAATACAAATTATTTTGAACTGACTGCTGTGTTGTAGGTTGGTGAATGCGCTATTTATCAGCAAAACCACAGTATAAATAAGCCTAAAGGAAAGTATGAAAAATTTTATGGGACTTTAACCAGATGTTTTATCAGGAGAAGAGGAATGAAGTGAGGTTAAGGACACATATTTTTCTGTAAGATTATATGTAGTTAACAATGAGTAGAAAAAAAGTGGGGAAAAAAGATCTTAAAACATATGTAAACTGTTATAGTTTCTTTACTATTTCCCTAGATCAATCATTTGTCTGCAAATAAAGTGTATTGCTTGTGGGTGGTGGGTAAGATTTTTGAAGGAGGTATTTATTTTGATGTTGGTTCCCTAAATTAATCATGTACGTATCCTCTCCCATCTTTTCAGGGCTGCTGTGATAGATACAACTAGTATTTCATTCATATTAATTCTGACACGAAGGTTTTTTTCCTCCCTTTCTGTAAAAACTGTCACTGTGAATTTAACCTCACATTATGTATTTTGTAAAAAGAAATTACTTTTTCTAAATTTAATTTCAATCATTGTATTTCAACATTTCAGGCAAATAATGTCTAATTTAGCTATTCTATCTCATTCTATATTTCAAATTCTACCCTTATGCTTAGGTTCATTCCTTAGGCATTCAAATAACTGAGGAAGCTCCTATTTAAAAAAATATATATATATATATCAGACACACACACAAACACATGCACATACATACACACACACACATTTTGATACTTTATAGTTCTCTTCTTCACATCGTATTTTTCAAAAGTGTAATTTACACTCTCTTTCTACCCCTTACTTTCCACTCCTTCCTTGACCCAGGATAATCTGCATCCCTTCCTATCATATGAATAAAATTGTTCTTATTAAGGTAAATGATAACTTTGTTGTTGCTAAAACCAATGGATTCTTTGCTTTTTTATTTTTACTCACTTATAGCTGTACTTAACAATTTAATAATTTATTTCTTAAAGCAATTTATTCTGTGTTAACAAGCTTGTCTAATGTACCTCCTGTCTTTGTAGTTGCTATCTCAGTTTCCTGTAAATTCCCTTAGAGTTTATTTCGAGCATCTCAGAGTTGTATCTTTGATGCCTTCTCCACCTCCTCTATGTACTTCACTGGAAGATTAAATCAATTTTCATGACTTCAATCACCATTTGATGTCATGGTGCCTCCCATATCCATGCTCTAACCCAAACTCATAAATCCAAATGCCTTCTGGATATTTCTTCTTGAATGTCTCACAGTCACCTCAGCTTAACATGTTCCAAACTGAACTTTTCACCTTCTCCTTACTCCTCCACCTACTAAATGACTCTTCTATGTTTTCTGCCTCTGCAAATAACATTCACATCTGGCATTTCCAAAGTCAGAAATAAAAACATAATTTTGACTGATCATTTTCTTTCATCCTTAAATCCAAATAATCAGCTAGTATTGCCATTCTTATTCTTCATTTTCATTGCTACTATGTTACTCCCAACCACCATCGCTTCTCATCTGGGTAGTCTAACAATTCCCTGACTTGTCTTATTAATTCTGGTCTTGTCCCCTCCAGCTAATTTTTACAGCAGAATTGCACCACACTTTAAAACCAAAATCTGATGTTATTTTTTAAAATTAAAACTTGTTCATTGATTCTTATTTTATTTACAGTAGACTCCGGGGTGCTTGGCTAACCCAGTAGGTGAAGCAAGTGACTCTTGATCTCAGGGTTGTAGGTTTGAGACCCACATTGGGTGTAGAGATTACTTAAAAATAAAACCTTACAAAATAGAATCTAAATTTAAGAGCATAGTTTGCAGGTTTCTTTGTTATCTAGGCTCTGATACATTACTTGTGTCATATCTTACCCCTCCCTACTTGCACAGAAATGATAAATTCCTCTTATATATACACAGACATACGCATTCACTGTTTAAGTGCTAGCTGTGTTAAATTGCTTTTAGGTTCCTAAAGCACCATACCGATATCTCCATTTCCATTTTCACCTAACATTTAGACTCTCAATTAAGTGGCTTCCACTTCTTAGAAGTATTCCCTAAATTCTTTGTGTCGGGGTTCAGAGTTTTTATGTTCCTGAACATCTTTTCATAAGCCCTCTTACAGACTAAACTATTGCTTGTTTTAATTGCCCATACTTCCCACTAGACTATAGGCTCTATAACAGTGGGTATCTTATTCATTACTCCATCCATGAACCAATCATAAACCTTTGAAGTGTCAGTACATCTCAATACATATTGATTGAATGGAAACATAATGCATATAATTAATCAAGCAAATGGACTTTTATTGCTAATGCATACAAATGAACTGTAAATAATCTTTTTAAAATATCATTGTGTTTTATTTTATTTTAAAGGCAATATGTATTCATTATGAAAAACTTGGTAAATCCAGATATAATGCTTAAAGCTATACTTATCCCTAATTATAACATATAAAAATAATAAGAATTTTTGAAAATCCATCATCTGCTTTATTTTTATACAATTAAGAAAATGATATATTTTTCTCTAAGTTGTTTTTATATTATTATATTCAAATTTATTTTATAATATACATAAATGTGATTTGGTTTCTTTTTCAGAATCAGCAATACTGATATGTTCACTTTTTCTTATACAGACTTACAAATAATAAATTCAGTGAGACAAATCCTTTTTTAAAATGTGTCTAATATGCTCAAAATATGTTTTAGCTATTCTTTAAAAAAAAGAAGAAGAAGTTGGCTCTTCTAAAAATATCTTCTCTAAAATTAGCTTATTAAATGCTAAGAAATTCCCAATTGGTAGCAATAGGAAATCATTGCTGTATACTTAAGACATTGGTCAGGACAGTTAGCAGTGATTTTGTGGTAAAATGTAAGTGTTTGAGTGACACTTTAGTCTCATTGAATTTCTCTTTTAAATGGTTGGCCTCAGCACAGCAAATGTGTTCAAATCATCATTTGGGTCACATAAAGCAGGAATCCCTGGGGTCAATAAGTCTCAAATTTAGAGTCTTTAAGAATTACCTGGATCATTAAAAAAAAATGCAGATTTCTGCATCCCATCCTGAGAGATTCCATATTGGTTTATGGAAGAGCCCAGTAGTATTCATCATAGCAAGTGCTTGCACTGATTTTGCTGTAGGATATATCTGGGCCATACTTTAAGAAACACTGACATGGGATTTGGGCCTAAACCACCTATGGACTTTTCATGAGTTCTCTACAGTTTTTAACCCTAGAACAATATGATCCTCTTTTTTTTTTAATAATATAAAGATGAGTGTGAAAAATGTAAACAAACTATTCTTTCATTTTTATTGAAAATGCATGTTTTACCTTTAGAAATATTATCTTATGTGTTCATATTTTTAACATTTCTTTTACTTGAAAATGGTTAGTTTTTTGTTGTTGTTGTTGTTAAAGATTTTATTTATTTATTTATTTATTTGAGAAAGAGAGAATGAGCAGGGGGAGGGGCAATAGGACAAGCAGACTTCCCATTGAGTGAGGAACCAAGTGCTGGCCAATCCCAGGGCCCCAAGATCACAACCTTAGCCAAAGTCAGATGCTTAACTGACTGAGCCACTCAGGTGCCCAAAGAAGGTTAATTTTTCAACCACACTGCTTTTATACTCTGGGCCTTCTCATATTAAAAAAAAATTTTCCACTATACAGTTACTTCCATAATTGGAGGCTCATGTAAAATGAAATGGGATTTTGACCATTGAATAAATGTAGCTAACATCTGTATCTGTCATTTAATATCCACATGGCTGGCATTTTACTACTTATAGGCAGTTTGAATTGAAACATGTCATTTAGGTAAATTCAGATGTCATATTTATAAAAGATTTATATAGGGCGCCTGGGTGGCTCAGTTGGTTAAGCAATTGCCTTCGGCTCAGGTCACGATCCCGGAGTCCTGGGATCGAGTCCCACATCAGGCTCCCAGCTCTATGGGGAGTCTGCTTCTCCTTCTGACCTCCTCTCTCATGCTGTGTCACTCTGTCTCTCTCAAATAAATAAAACAAAATCTTAAAAAAAAAAAGATTTATATAAAGCATATCTGGCTTTCTAGTACTACAATACAAAATTTTCTTAAACTCTGCTCTAATATTGCACTTTAAAGTCCATTATGAATTCTAATTATAGACCATTGGTCTTCAAAATAGTCAAAAGCACACGTTTGAAAACATAAGGTTTATTTCTTGCCTCACCAGTCAGTGGTTTTGTTGAGTTCTTTCTCCTTCCCTAGGACTCCTTTACTTATCATCAAGATACTAAACATTTATTGAACATATTCTTATTTATTGCCAATATCAGTGGGTTTAAAAACGAAAACACAGAGACCCTGTGCCTTGCTCTCCTTTCAGTGGTTGCATGAAGATCAAATAAAGGAGCTTTATAAACTCTATTTCCATATCAGTACAAAATTTTATTTTTATTTGCTGTGATTGCATTGATTAACTACACAAAAATGGTTTTCCTAAAAGTTGGTTTTGTAAACTTCCTAAATAAGATCACATAATGAACAAATGTGCTTTAGATAATTACTTTCAAAGCTTTTAAAATTTCTCTGTAATAGCAATTTTCTGTGTCATTGGTTTACATACTGTTCATCTTTGATAAAATTGGTGCTTAAAACTAAATTTTCCTCAAGTCCAAACTAGAATCTTTTATCTTGGCCATGTATCTAACTCCCTTCTGAGAACATGTCATTGTTAATAACTGCTTTATTCTCATTAAAATCTCCTGCTAATTTCCATTCACTAATGCAGATTATTTTCCTTCAATACTCATTAACCATTCGTATAGGTATCTTATCATGAAATCAAAACAGATAAAGGTGATGAATAAATTTTAGAGCCTATTCAAGGATGTTCTAATATGCATGTGTGTACCTGTGTGCCTGCACACTTGTGTATGTGTATTTGAGCAGCTCCATGCATTTAAGCAATAGCTGATGTATAGAAACCTCATTTTCAAGTGTGTAAATGTGAATAAATGTTCCTCTATCTAGATAACATGAGATATCTGCTATCTCTCATCTCTTTTAATTGAAACTGCCCTGACCATAGGTCTCTACTGATGGAAGATCTCCAGGTTATTCTGTTGGCATATGTGGCTGAGCTCTGAACCATGCTATCATAAACCTGATCTTAGTTGTTTGAACAAGCAAGGTGACCTGACACAATAGAATCTAGCCTATGCACTAGTGTATGAGAATATAAGATTCCAAATCAGTGATCAAGTAAAAAATATGATGGTTACTCATCAGGAATTCAAAATGGAGACCCATGTTCATCAAATTGATCACAAAGTGAAAACATACATTTTAAAAAATCAGAAAGAGGGAGAGAGAAGCTGTGTCACCAAAATGGCAGAGTACCACAACAGATATAAAACCAACTCATGCTTTGAAAGCATTTCAAGAAGTTGTGCTTACTAAAACCACAATGAATCTTGAATGAACCAGTTCCCATTTTTCTTTTTGGTAAGCTTGACTACACTTCAGTTACTGTATATGATTACTACACTATAGTTACTTTTCTCAAAAAGCATAATTGAGCGTTTCCTGGGTTCTAGGAAGCCTCAACTCATGACTGAAATATTTGCTTTTCTTTTTCAATATATATCTGTATAATAGAACTCCCATTATTTGAGTTACTTGAAGTACTCCCCAAGAGGATTAGTTGAGATCTGAGATGCAACTGCATTCCAGGTTAGCTTGTTTCCCTCTGCCCAATCCCCTGTCATTACTTGTTTATATGTGTATTTCCTACTAGAGGACCCCCACTAAGTCTTCCCCTTAATAGGGAACTCAAACTGATACAGAAAAAACTCAGGTCCTGCAGTTTACAAAAATATGAGATAAAGGAATTTTCCTCCTTGAGTTTTGAAAAAAATAATCTGAAAAAGTTCAAAAACACAACCAAGAATAATTTCATCAGGTCTATGAAAACTTATCATTTTTAATACAATAAGTATTGTGAGATGGAAGTGACATTGTCCTCATAATATCCAAGATAGAGACTTATTTCAGACCTTTCTAGGTGGATCTGGCTGGGATTGTATGTATTTGATAAGTGTCAAATTTAGGGAGAAGTTTAATCTTTAAGCCATTTACAGTCAGCACTGTATATAATTCTTACATAAAAGAGAAAATACATATTTTATATTTTTATTATAAAATTAGAAATTCACAACAAGGAGTGATGTCCATGATGTATTGTTATTGAGAAAAGCAAGTTGCATATATATGTATAGTACAGTTTTTATAAATACAAATGGCACCAAAATCCTTTAGATGCTTGTGTATTTATTTGTATGTATTTAAGGGTGAAGACGTTTATGTAACAGGCATTAACTATCATAAGATGAAACTAGTAGAAAAGAGAGTTAGCAGGAGTATGAATACAGTCCTTTCAATGGTTTAAAAGAACCACTATTCTTCTATATTATTCTAGTGTTTTCTTCCTGGTTGAGGGTAAAAGGTATGAGGTTCGTAATTTTGGAAGAGGCATTTAAGATTTAAAGTGAAATAGAACAATACCTTTAATAAAAAAAACAGACTACTGAAAACTATTTAAAATAAAAATTTTGTTCATTGTAATACGAAGCCAGCTAATGTTTATATTGCTGAAAGGATCCCTCTAAGATTGCAGCGGAATTGACTGTAAACAAAAGCAGTAGTTTCAAAGAACTGTGGTAAATATAAACAAAATCAGATTATAATTGATGACAGAATTTAATTTTTTTTCTTTCCTAAAGTGATGCCTATATTACCGATGACTATTAAGCTAGTTATTTTTCTTATTTCTCTCCTGAAAACCATTTTTTAAAAAGTAGCATAGATAAAGCATGTCATGTTTAAAAGCCCTAGAAACTCCCGATAACTTTCAGGGTGAAACCCAGGCTCATTAAAATGGAATGTAGGGCTCATATATCCTTTCTGCTTCCTCTTTAAATTTTTCCTTGCTTCCTCCCCCTCACGTGCTTTACTTCAGCCTTCAGATTGTGAGAGGACTTCAAGGGTATCAGTCTCTGTGTCTTTGTACATTTCACTTCCTTATGCTAGAAAGTTCTCTCCAACAAGTTCCACTTTCCGAGATTAGTTTTATTCCTCCTTTACTTGTAAAGCAAGATGTCCTCTTCTCTAGGTAGTATTTTTGTGCCTCCAAACATTAGCCTGGATTAGGCGCCTTCCCAACACTTCCCCACATATCTCAGAGTTTTTCTTTTCCATGGCATTCATCCCAGTGAAGTCCTTTTTATAGCTTTATTGAAGTTTAATTGATATACAATAAACTGTGCATGTTAAAGTGTATAATTTAATGAGCTTTGACATATGTATAGAGCCATGAAACCATCACCACAAATCAAGATAATGAACTTTTTCTGTCACCCACAAAAATTTCTTCATGTCCCTTTGTATTTCCTCCTATCTCTCTCCACCATCCCTGTGCATCCCCAGGCTACCACTTATCTGCTTTCTATTATGATAGATTAGTTTGGATTGTGTAGAATTTTATATGAATGGAACCATACAATGTCCTTTTTTATCTCTTTTTTCACTTTTTTCACTCAGCATGTTTATTTTTGGATTCATCAATGTTGTTGCATGTATCAATAGTTTGTTTTTATTTTTCAGTAGTATTCCACTGTATGTTTATACCAAGATTTGTTTATCCATCTATCTATTTTACCTGTTTATCTATATATCTGATAGACCTTTGTGTTGTTTCCAGTTTGGGGCTATTACCAAAAAAGATGCTATGCATATTTTGGTATGTCTTTCTATGGACATATACTTTTATTTTTCCTGTGCAAATACCTAGGAGTGTGTATAGTTTCTAGGGCTGCTATAATGAAATACCACAAATTGGGTGGTTTAAAAATACAAGGAATTGATTCTCCCACAATTCTGGAGGCTAGAAGTCCAAAATCAAGGTTTTACCAAAGAGATGTTCCCTCCAAAGCCTGAAGAAAAGAATTCTTCTTTGCCTCCTCTAGATTCTGGGATTCCTTGGCATCCGTTGGCATTTTTGGTTTTCCTTGATTTGTAGATGATCACTTCATCTACTTACAGCCTTGGCTTCTGTGTGTTTGTATCTCTGTGTCTAGATTTCCCTCTTTCTATAAGAATACCAATCATATTAGGTGTTAAATCCTACTGATTTAATCAAGTAGGATCTTAACTAGAATATATCTGCAAAGACCCTATTTCCAAGTAAGGACATATTTATAGGTTCTGAGTGGTTGTGAATTTCTTAGTTTAAATTCAATTGATTAACATACAATATATTATTAGTTTCAGAGGTCAGGGGAAGTGATTCATCAGTCTTATGTAATACCTGGTGCTCATTACATCACATGTGGATGTGAATTTTGAGGGAATACTATGCCACCCAGTACAGAGACTAACATTTCTTTGGACAATATTAATCCTTCCTGTGTAGATATGTTTTGCAAAAATATTCTCCTAGGAAGGGCTTGCCTTTTCATTTTTATTAAAGTCCAAATTAGCTATTTATTTCTTCTGTAGTTTCTTCTTTTGTATTGTGTTTAAGAAATATATCAAGATCATTGAAATTTTCTCTTATGATTTCTTCTAGAAGTTTTCCAGATTTGAGTCTATGAACTGTCTCAAATTAATTATTGTATATACTGTGAGGTAATAATAAAGGCTTGTTTTTGTTTATTTTGTAATATACAATTATTTAGCACCATTCATTCGAAATACTATTCTTTCCCTGTTGAATTGCCTTGGTTTTAAAAAAATAAATTGAATGTATTTATAGGTCTAACTCTAGACTCAATTCTGTCATTGATCTATTTTTTAAATCTTTATGCCAAAACCACACTCCCTTGTTTATTCTAATTTTATAAGGAGTCTTAGATAATAAATCTTCTAACTTTATTTTTTATAAAAGCTGTTTTTATTAGTTCTGGATCCCTTGCAATTTTGTATAAATATTGGAATTTACTTATATATTAATTTAATTTATATTTATTTATTTATATTTAATTATATATTTAATTATATATATATAATATATATATTATATATATATTATATATATATAAATTATATATAAACCCCTGCAACCATTTTTATAGGAATTGTAAATTCCTATATTTATAATATAATTATATATTATATTATATTAATTATATATATATATATAATTATATATTATAAATATAGGAATTTACAATTCCTATAAAAATGGTTGCAGGGGTTTTGATTGAGATTTCATTAAATCTGTAGAATAATTAGGGAAGAACTGGTAACTTTACAACATTGAGTCTTCCAAGATATGAATTTATTTATTTGTCTTTTTAAGATTTTATTTATTTGCCAGAGAGAGATAGAGAACACAAAAGGGGGGAGTGGTAGGCAGAGGGAAAAGCAGACTCCCCACTAAGCAAGGAGCCCAATGCAGGACTCAATCCCAGGAAGCTGGGATCATGACTGAACCAAAGGCACATGTTAATTGATTGAGCCACTCAGGGGCCCCTATTTGGTTTTTTAGCTTCTCAGCAATGGTTTTTAGTTTTCAGTATACAGGCATTGTATACATTTTATCAGGTTTATCTTTATTTCATATTTCTGATGCTACAGTTGACCCTTGAATAACACAAGTTTGAAATGTATGGGCCAATTATACATGGATTTTTTTTTTTCATAAACACAGTACAGTACTGTAAGTGTATTTGCTCTTCTTTATGACTTTCTCAATAACATTTTTTCTCTAGCTTATCTTATTTTAAGAATACAGTATATGATATATACAGCATACAAAATATGTTAATTGGCTATTTATACTATCAATAAAGCTTCCAGGCAACAGTAGGCTATTAGTAGTTAATTTTTGAGGGATTCAAAAATTACAGATAGATTTTCAACAACACAAGGTATTGGTACGTCTAACCCCTAAGTTATTCAAGGGTCAACTGTATCTTAGATTGTATTATTTTTAATCTCTATTTTGAATGGGTTTTTGCTAGTATAAAGAAAAAGTAATTGATTAATGTATACTGATAGAGTATCATTCAACATAAACTCATTTTTTTAAGTTTAGTAGATGTTTTTATAGCTCCCACAGGATTTTCTACATAGATGACAATGCTGTCTATAAAAACAGTTTTTCTTCCTCCTCTACAATTCCAATGCTTTTCCCCACCTTGTCCTTTTTCTTACCTTACTGCATTAGCTAGCACCTCTAGGGTGATGTCAAATAGAAGTATGAGAGGAGATATCCTTACTTTGTCAGTGCTCTTAGGAAAAAAAGTCAGTCTTTTACCATTACATGTGATTTTAGCTGTTGAGTTTTCAGAGATGCCCTTAATCAGGCTCCTCCACAGATTTAGGGAACTCTCTCTGGGCATCTTTCCTCTTTGGTACTCTTCCTCATGATATCTAACTGCATTACCTTCCCCAGATTACCATTTTGTTCTTCTCCAGTCATGGAGACTAACTGTGTCTACCTATATTCCTCCTTGTGCTCCAGCCTGGAATCTCTAACTTCTCTAAACTCACCACCTTTGATTCACCTCCTTCTGGGATCACTTTCTAGTGCTGTCTCATATCCAAATAAAATTTATTTTTTTATATATTTTGTCTGGTGTTTCAGTTGTTTTAAAAAGAAAGGTAAATTCTGTATTTGTTACTTAACTTTGAACTGAGTTTTAATATCTTCTCAATTTTAAATAAAATTTTCTTTTATTAAAGTATATGCTTCTTGAGGATAGGTACTATGAGTTTTCTGTTTTTATCTTTAGCATCTGGCACAAGTCACTGCATACAAAAAGGATTGCTTACTGCTTGCTAAATGAATAAATACATGATTATTGAACAAATGCATTGCACAGGTCTATTATTGTTAACACAGTGATGATACTGAGAATATATCTATGATTACATAGCCAGTCTCTAAGTATTCTAACATTTTTTTAATTATGGTTGTTAATTGCAACTACCACTAAGTATATCAAGTCTGGCCAGCACAGATATTTAAGGGTTCTTAGGTATTTCTGTATTAGTGTATCCATCTCAGTAGTGCAATCTGGTAATGTGAACCAATGCATATAACAGTCCGAACTGGGGAAATTTTACTGTGTTGCCAACTTTTATATTCGTGGGGGCTTTCACACAAAATAATAAAAGCCAATCAGAAGAAGGCATATTTACCAATAAATAACTCCTGAAAGGGAGATTATAAGGAGTACATATAAGAGCAGCCCTAAGGTTTTCTAAAATACAAGCATTAAGAAAAATTTGTGTTTTTTCTATATATAGATATCTATGTCTATATATAGAAATATATGTATCATCTTTTTATATAACTATTATATATATGTACATATATATGCAATATATTGTAACGTGCTCTTTTTGGAACTAATTATCCACTTATAAAAAGTGGTAAATAAAATAACAGGGATGTGAAGGAAATAGAAGTATGATACAGTCCAGCAATGCCATTTCTAGATAATTTGTGTGAAGGGGAAAAAAAAAAAACCCACCAATCCAAAGAGATATATACACTCCTAAGTTCATTGCAGCATTATTTATGATAACCAAGGTATGAAAGAAACCAAAGTGTCCACCAGTAAAAGAGTAGATAAAGAAAATATAGCAAATATATGCAATGGAATATTCCTCTACCATAAAAAGAATAAAATGTTACCATTTGCAACAGCATAGATGGACCTAGTTGGTATTTGCTAAGTGAAATAATTCAGAAAGAAAAAAAAAACACAATTTCACTTATATGTGGAATCTATAAAACAAAACGAATAAGGCAAGACAGAAACTGACTCATAGATACAGGACCAAACTGCTGGTTACCAAAAGGAGGCAGAATGAGTTGGGGCAAAAATAGGCAAAGGGGATTAAAAGGTACAAACTTCAGTTAAAACAAGTCATGGGGATATAATGTACAGCATAAGAAATACAGTCAATAATATAATAACTTGGCATGGTCAGAGATGGTAACTAGGTTTATCATGGGGAACATTTCATAACATATAAAAACATAGAATTATAATGAATATACCTGAAACTAATAGGATATTATATGTCAAGTATACTTCAATAAAAAAAGTTAATAATAACAGAGGTTGAGGACCAATTAAGATAATTTTACTATTGTGTGTGTGTGTGTGTGTGTGTGTCTGTGTGTGTCTTTTAGAGAGTACCCATGCACACACTAGTGCACGTGCACTCACCCACACACACAAGTAGGATGGGAGGGGCAGAGAAGGAGGGAGATAGAGAGAACCTTAGTTAGGCTCCACACCCAGCTCAGAGCCCATTGTGGGGCTTGATCTCACCATCCTGAGATCATGACTTGAGCTGAAATCAAGAATCAGATGCTTCACCAACTGAGTCACCCAGGTGTCCTTGCTATTGTGTTTTTTATAACTCTTAACATGTAAGAAAGGATCAATGAATCATGAGTGTTTGTAATTATTTATAATTTAGTATGCTTATATTAGAATAAAAATCTGAACAGAAAAAAAATTTAGAAGCTGCACACTTTCAACAGCTTTAAGTTTAACTTTAAGATACTAATATATAAAAATTTAGTTCTAAATTTCTAGTAAATATTTTACAATATTTTCTTTATTTTTTAAAAACAACATAAGCAATAAGGTATTATTCAGGGGTTAGGAAGCTAAACACACTAATGATATTTAGTAAGATTATCTCAGTCATTTTGAAAGCTAAAAAAATTAGTATTATTTTCAACAAAAATAGAAATGCTTCAGAAAAAAATACCATGAGAATTTTATTCTATTTGCTGTATATTTCAGATATACCTACAAACTATTTGGTATAAAGAATTTGGCACTTGGTTAATCAGAAATTTTTAAAATTCCATTTAATATTTTTATTTTTATTTATTTATTTTTCCTTTTAGTGGATCCTTTATTAAATCATACAACTGTATTTCAACTAATATAAATCATAGAGGTAATACAAAGGATAGTGCTGATCCCTTTAAAATTAATCAATTTAAAATACATTGTGCACATATCAAGACTGCATAAACAATTTTTTTAATGAACTACACAGATGTTTCTTCAAAGAAAGCAATACTGACAATTTGTGCAATCTGTAAACTATCCTTTAATCTTTTTTTTTTTTTTAAAGATTTTATTTATTTATTTGATAGACAGAGAACACACAAGTAGGCAGAGAGGCAGGCAGAAAGGGGAGGGGAGAAGCAGGCTCCCTGCAGAGCAGAGAGCCCGCTGCGGGGCTCGATCCCAGGACTCTGGGATCATGACCCGAGCCGAAGGCAGCGGCTTAAACCACTGAGCCACCCAGGCGTCCCAACTATCTTTTAATCTTGCATTGTACTATACCATCTTCTCCCCACTTAATATTTTTAACCCCAAGCTTCATAGTGAAAAAGTGTAAGATAAACATATCTTAAGATAAATCTTATATTTAAGGGGCCCCTGGATGGCTCAGTGTAGGTTAAAGCTGCTGCCTTCTGCTCAGGTCATGATCCCAGGGTCGTGGGATCGAGCCCCACATCGGGCTGTCTGCTCTGCAGACAGCCTGCTTCCTCCTCTCTCTCTCTGCCTCTCTGCCTCTCTGCCTACTTGTGATCTCTGTCTATCAAATAAATAAATAAAATCTTTAAAAAAAAAGATAAATCTTATATTTAAGATAAATATACTTTGTTCTCTGAAAATTTCATCCTGTTTCACTTTCTGTAAGGTTTTTTTTTTTTTTTTTTTTTTTTCCCTTTAAAATATAGGGACCACGACTCTACTTTCTGTTTCCAGGAATTTGACTATTTTAGAAACCTCAAATCTAGAAAGGAAGAAATTGGGAATTGCTGTTTAATGAGTATAAAATTTCAGTTGTGCAAGGGGCATCTGGATGGCTCAGTTGGTTAAAATTTCAGTTGTGCAAAAAAAAGTTCTAGAGATCCATTGTACAATATTGTACCTATAGTTAACAACAATGTATTGTTCATTTAAAAATCTGTTGAAAGGGTAAATCTTGTGTTAAGTGTCATCACAATAGAAAATAATTAATTGATAAATAATTAATATAGAAAGATTATGTTTAATATCCAATATGTATTGATACACCCAGTAGATGTTTACATATTGGAATGTTCAATAAATTACTGCCAGCTGACTGACAAAGCATACTTCTCCACAATTATATTTGTTAAAATTCTATGGAAAAGACTCTTCCAGATTGCTTTCAGCGACTAGAATTTACTGCAATAAAAATGTAGCTTTGGTTCCCAGTGTGTCCTGAATTGAATAGTGTCTCCCCCCAAATTCATGTCCACCTGGAATCCAGAATGTGATCTTATATAAAAATAGGGTCTTTGCAGATGATATCAGATTAAAATGAGATCATACTGATTTAGGGGATTACTGGATTAAAGCAATGACTGGTTTCTTTATTTGGAAGAAGAAAATTTGGGCACTAATACACAGAGAGAGGAAGATGCATGTGATGACAGAGACAGGTATTAGATTGATAAATCTACAAGCCAAGGAATGGCAAGAAATACCAAGAAACACCAGCAAACATAGGAAACAAAGAGAGAGAAATGGAAAAAATTCTCCCTTAAAGCTTCCAGAGGAAGTGTGGATTTGCTAATACCTAATTTCAGATTTCTTGCATCATAACTGTGAGAGAATAAATTTCTGATGTTTTCTGCCGTCTAGTTGCTCTATTGTGATAGGCCTAGGAAACTAATCTTGAATGTTACAGTTTCAAGTTGTTAGCTTTATTTTCTTGCCTTTGGGCTTTTTTTTGTTTTTGTTTTTGTTTTTTATTAAATAATCCTCACCCTCCTACCAACAAAGTTCATGGATTAAGTTAATAGGATTGAGCTCCTATTGATTGGTCAAAAGATCTTTAATCAACAAAATTTGAAGTTTAAGCTAGAAAAAATCCATTTGCAGCTGCTTTTGACAGAATGGAACTGTGGTCCTGACTTAAATGAATACCTCATTAATGTATAAACATTAATCCAGAAATGCTGAACACTCTGTATATATGTATCAGCCAGGGTCTATTCAGGAAATAAACAGACAAAGACATCACTCAGAGTTTTTAAATAGAAGGAATTCAATGCAGGGTATTGGTTACATAACTAATGGAAGAGGCTGAGAAGCCAACCAGGGAAGACTGAGGGAACCTAGAGAGTAGGAGCAGCAGGAAGTTGCTTTCACCCATAGTCTGGGGGAACAAAAGGAGAAGGCAAAATTATAACCATTCAGGACCATGTCCCCAGACAGAAGCTGGCATCTCAGTAGGCCTTTCCAGGATGCAGAAGACAAGCAGCTCCTATTAGAGGCACCAGTGAAAAAGCAAAGATATTTAGTCTCTATTTGGTCTAACCCAGCTAGAAGTCCAGTGACAGAGGAGCTGAAAAGTGGAACCCATAAGGGTCAGTCCCCGGCTTTATAGAGCTGATCAGGGGACCTAGAAAGAATGGAGATAAGGATAAGTTGATCTTTTATATCCATTAATTTCTATTTATCTCTTCCATTATCACCCAGATCACATCCTAATTATTGTTCATCCTGTATACTATAAACTACGTTTTCTCCTAATGAATAATTTATTTTTTTCTTTTCTTTTTTATTTATTTTTTATTACTATGTTCAATTGGCCAACATATAGCACATCATTAGTTTTTGATGTGGTGTTCAACAATTCATTAGTTGCATATAACACCCAGTGCTCATCACAATACACGCTCTCCTTAATACCCATCACCCAGTTATCCCATCCCCTTACCCCCCCATCCTTCTGTAACCCTCATTTTGTTTCCTGGAGACCAGAGTTTCTCATGATTTGTCTCCCTGTCTGATTTCTTTCCATTCAGTTTTCCCTCCCTTCCCCTGTGGTTCTCTGTGTCATTCCTTATGTTCCGCATATGAGTGAAACCATGTGATAATTGTCTTTCTCTGCTTGACTTATTTCACTTAGCATAATCTCCTCCAGTTCCATCCATGTTGATGCAAATGGTGGATATTCATCCTTTCAAATGGTTGAGTAATATTCCATTGTATGTATGAACCACATCTTTATCCATTCATCTGTTGAAGGACATCTCAGCTCCTTCCACAGTTTGGTTATTATGGACATTGCTGTATACTTCTAACAGTTATTTCCGACTCTATTTGATGCCTCCTCTTAAGCCATTGTGGACACAGTAAAGCCATTTGCTTAACTCAACAAAAGGAGTAAGATTCTTTATTTGCTAGAGGATGAGAGCTAAAAACTGATGTTTTAGATCCCAAGATCAGGTTCAAAATATCTTTTAAATTACCTCTCATTATTTGACTATTTAATTTATGTGTTCTTGCTAGGTATTATTAGACTGGTACAATTGGATATTTAAAAAATTTTTTTAGACATGAAAAATTGATGAATAATGATAATTAGTTTTAAAATTGCATAACAGACTGCAAGTTCTTTAAGACACTGAAATCAGTGAGGACTGGAGCAATCTGTGATATCTGAATCTCAGTTTAAATAACTGCATGTGTTTTATTCAATGTTGTATTCCAGAACTTAGATTAGTATATGACAGTAGTTAATACTAAATGAATACCTACTGAATGAATGAAGTAATGAATAACAGGCCAGTAATCTAAGGTCTAGAGTCTGATTGAAAAGTATGATTACCCAAATAAATTATATAAATAAATAAATAAAAATTTTGCAAGTAAATAACTGTCAAAACACATGGAAATATTTTGAGGTTTTAAGAGTTTTTTTTTTTCATTCAAAGGTATAATACTGCATTCTCTACTTTATTACACAGTCAGTAAAAACTGGCTTCCTAAATTAAATAAAGTTAATAATAAGAATTTAAACTATATAAAACTTAAAGAGATAGTTATAAAGTGTTAAATGTATACTTATAAAGAAATTGAAACAAAGGGAAAATATCTTTTCTATTATAGAGCTGATCTCAATAAACCTTTTTTGAACGTTTGAGTTGTCAATCATCAATTAACAAACCAAAAAGTTTATCTATTTTATAATAGTCATATATTCATCTTTCCTTTATGATGGATTTCTTTTGGTATTGATTGTTAAAGCTTAGTTATTTTTAGTGTGCTAAAGAACTATCTATAGCTATATCCTTACCTGTATCTATCTCAAGTGGGAATGGGGCATTAAATCATCCTATTTGGGCTGATATTTAAAGGTAGCAATAATGTGCTTTGTTCACATGTTGTATTATCACCTTTGAAAGAGATTCCCCTTTCCCTGTTATGTAGAAAGACATCTGTACTTTTCTGAAAGGGGATTTATCAGAATACTTGGGCATGTCAAGAGTCCAGGGCTTTACTCTGGTGCTGTACGGATTTAGGCAGCATCCTTCTGACAGGAGTATTTGCAACTAAAATTTTACATAGAGCCAAAGAAACTTCTAATTATAAAGGAAGTGAAACCATACTCTTTCTCCTTGATATTGGGGATTATTATAACATCTTTAAATTTCAAAATGTTGCATATTGAAGTTTGTTATAATGGAATGTCTGTGCCATGTGCAAAAGACAATCTTTCAGTATGAAAGAGAGACTCTAGTCTGGTGACTTGCACTTGACATTGTCTTACGGAGGGTGGGATTTGAGCACAATGTATAGTTTATGTTTACACTCAAACCTATGATTGTGGACATGCTTGAGAAAATGGAAGGCAAGTAAGCTGAAAAATATGTTCTTTAAAAGATGTCATAGTTAGTTGCCTGATATTTGACAAAGGGGCAAAGACAATACAACAGAGCAAAGATAGTATCTTGCACAAAAGGTACTAGAACAACTGGACATCCACATGCAGAAAAGTGAATCTAGACAAACCTTACACACTTCACAAAAATTTACTCAAAATAGATCATAGGCCTAAATGTAAATTGCAAAACTATAAAAGTCCTAGAAGATAACCTAGATGAAAACCTAGATGACCTTAGATATGGCAATGACTTTTTAAATAAAACATCAAAGTCATGATCTATTAAAGAATTAATAAGCTGGATTTCATTAAGATCAAAAAATTCTGCTCTGTGAAAGACAATGTCAAAAATATAAGAGGACAAGCCATATGTTAGAACAAAATATTTGCAAAATACACATCTGATAAAGGACAAAACATGTTATCCAAAATATACAAAGAACTCTTAAAAGGCAGCAATAAGAAAATAAGCAGCCCCATTAAAAAATGGAAGAAAGCCTCAACAGACATCTTTCCACAGAAGATAAACAAATGGAAAATAAACATGTGAAAATATACTCTACATCATATGTTATAGTGAAATTAAAATTAAAATGATGGGATACCACCACACACCTGTTATGTTAGAATGGCCACAATTCAGAACACTGACAACGTCAAATGCTGGTGATGATGTAGAGCAACAGGAACTCTCACTCATCGCTGGTGGGAATGCAAATGACACAGCTACTTTGGAAAAGAGTTTGGCGGGTTCTTACGAAACTAAAACACACTCTCACTGTATGATCCAGCAATCACACTCCTTGGTATTTACCCAAAGGAGTTGAAAATGCATGTCCACACAAAAATCTCCACATAGATGTGTATAGCAGCTTTATTCATAGTTAGTAGAACTTGGAAGGAAGCAAGATGTTTTTCACTAGGTGAATGAATATATTGTGGTTCATCCAGAAAATGGAATATTATTCAGCACTAAAAAGGGCTGAGCTATGAAGCCATGAAAAGACAAAAAAAGTCAATCTGAAAAAGCTCTTGTGTGATTCCCACTATACAACATCCTGGTAAAAAAGCAAAACAATAGAGACAGTAAAATGATTGGTGGTTGCCAGTGGTTAAGTGTGTGGGAGAATGGGCAGAGCACAGAGAATTTTTAGGGCAGTAAAAATACTCTTTATAATGCCATAATGATGGATACAAGGCATTATAGGTTTCTCCAAACCCATGAATGTATAACACCAAGAGTGAATCCCAAGATAAATATAGACTTTGGGGAATAGAAATATGTCCATGTAGGCTTATCAAATGTAACAAATGTACCATTCTGATGCCAGATGTTGATGATGGGAGAAGCAATGCATGTTGAGGGTAGGGGTAGGGGATATATGGTAAATCTCTGTACTTTCCCCTTAGTTTTACTTCAAACCATAAACTCTGAAAAAAAAAAGTTCTAAAAGAATAATAATAAAAAAAATAACTGTTATTGTTAAGTCTCAAGGTATTTTTTTTTTTTTTTTGGTCCTATGGAATCTCTTTAATGAACCTAACACTGGGAGGAATCCTTTCCCAAAGAATGAACAGCTGCATTGAAAAAGGCCTTACCTCAGAGCCAAACTGATTTCTGGGCATCTTACATTTATGTCTAACTCAGAGCTTCAGCTCTGTGGCAATTTCTATTGCTTATGCCCTTGCACTGGATAGCTGAACTGTTCTGAACTTTAGCCAGGAGAGCAATTTGGTACAGGAGAACTTTTAACCACAAAGAGAGGCTGTGAAAGGGCCAACCTTTGTATAAATCTGGCTTAATAAGGTACACTTGACTTCTCAGTCTCTAGCCACATTAGCCAGGCAAGAAGGAAAGGAGCAAGAATTCAACAAGCCAGGGCAAGCAAGTCCCTAGGAATAGTTTGGGATATTGAAAAAAGGCTGGCTTTCTTGCTACAAGAGGCAGATGAGGATCCAGAGTTGCCATAATGTGAAAATTATTTTAATTATGATATTATTTTGTACTCAAAACAAGAGAAGTAGTATCCATATTTCAAATATGTATATTGAACTTCTGAATTTATTTTTCAATTTAAGCCCATACCCTTTAATTTTGAATATAACTTTTTTCCAACAAATACATTAGTTTTTATTTGATAACTTGCCATTGAAATTTTTTTCTTTTTATAGTCAATATACATGTCAGTAAATATTTTAATATCATTTAAACATAAAAAAAATGAGCATATAGATATATCTGGAGTAGACCCTTTTTATGCTACTACACACATTTATCTTCATCATCATCATCATCATCATTTTCTGGGCTTTTGAAAAGTTGAACTCAGATAAACAAGCCAGAAATTCAAACTATTATGGAAAAACAACTCCTGGGCTTCAAGAGCTTTGGGCTCAGTCCTAGCTCTGCCACCAACTAGCTGGGTGGGGCCTTGGATAAATCACCGAGATTCATTGGACCTTTGATTTGTCCTTTTTAAAATAAAGGAATTATACCAGATGATTTCCAAGGACTCTTACAGTTCTAAAAGCTCTAAATTTTCTTGCATGTGCATTTGTTACAAATATTTTTATTCACAAAGCAATGTCCCATTTTACAAAATGCTGCCCAAGCAGGATATGCCACATCTATCAGGAATTAAAGCAATCAGGTAGTAAAAACAACTATTTCATTTAGAAGAGGTAAATGCCAAAAACAATTGCATAATCTTTTTTTTTTTTTTTTAAGATTTTATTTATTTATTCGTCAGAGAGAGTGAGCACAGGCAGACAGAATGGCAGGCAGAGGCAGAGGGAGAAGCAGGCTCCCCGCTGAGCAGGGAGCCCAATGCGGGACTCGATCCCAGGACGCTGGGATCATGACCCCAGGCGAAAGCAGCCGCTTAACCAGCTGAGCCACCCAGGCGTCCCAACAATTGCATAATCTTAATGTATTTAGAGATTTCAAAATTTTTGATTACTTAATTGTAAATATCCTGGTTTTACTATTTTTTCCCTTATGAAAAAGAAAAGGCTCTTCACACACAATTAAAAATGAGTGCTTTGGGCACCTGGGTGGCTCAGTTGGTTAAGCGTCTGCCTTCAACTCAGGTCATGATCCCTGGGTTCTGGGATCGAGTCTGATATGGGGCTCGCCTGCTTCCTGAGCAGGGAGCCTGCTTCCCTTCTACACCTCCCCCCAGCCCCTCTGCTTGTGATCTCAATCTCTCTCTCTCACTCGCTCTTTTAAAAAAATAAATAAATAAAAGGAAAAAAGAAAAAAAATGAGTGCTGCTTTTCAAGCTCTCTAAGAAATCATAAAGTTTGTTTTTTTTTTTTCCTTACCATCAGGATGTGGCTATCAAGTGAAAAGTTGAATTGAATTATGGCCTCAATACAGTATGTGCCATTTTTCACTAAATATCTATATCTATATTTATATTTCTTTTTCGAGTAGTCTGATGAAATTCCATGATGATTTTCATGCCTCAGGAAATTTTACCAGCTTTAATTTTTTTCTTATCATTAATTCTTACCTATAAATTTTATCTCATAGATGTATATTCAAGAAATATTAGCCAATTCTAAAATACTTCACAAGTATATATAAGAATGGCATGCTATCATAAAATAACATCATCGTGGATAGACTGTTAAAGTACAACATCCATAGTGGTTATCCTTGGCTTTCTGGAAACTTTGTTATTTAAAGTATGAACCATGGAGGATGCCTGGGTGGTTCAGTCGGTTAAGCATCTGCCTTTGGCTCAGGTCATGATCCCAGGGTTCTGGGGTCGAGCCTCATGTCAGGATCTCTGCTCAGCAGGGAGTCTGCTTCTCCTTCGCCCTCTGCCTGCTGCTCTGACTACTTGTGCTCTCTCTTTCTGTCAAATAAGTAAGTAATTTTCTTTTTTTAAAGTATGGACCATGATCCTAAAAAGCCTGGTTTCACCTGGGAACTTACTAGAAATGCAGAATCTTAGCCCATTCCAGGCCTCCTGAATCAAGATTGAACCATAAAGGCTTCTAAATTTGAGTAGGATTGGTTGAAAAGCAATACTGATATTTCCAGTCAGAGGACCATGATTTAAGTAGCAAGCAAGGAGACACCTGGGGAAGAGGCCCTGCTCTTTGTATCCCCTTACCCCCAAAACCCACCTTCATGTTTTTCCTGAGATAGTATTTAGACACTGGTTAATACTCATAGAGTGAAATCTTTTCACTAAAAGATTGCTCCCAACTGACACTTATGAGAGGCCTTAGTTATGGAGAAATTATTCATGTTGACTTTGGAGGAAAATGTTCCAGGGTTAGTATAAATCACTTAGATGGTATATTGAATGTATTTTCATTCCATTTTGAAAGTAAAGCTATGATTGGCTGTTCATATCTGAAGTAAAAGTTGTTCATTTATATGGCTTATCCAAAGGTTTTAGTTGTAAATCAATTATTTCCAAACATTTTATGCTTGGACACCCTATCATTAAAAATCCATAGGCATTGTATGACTACATCTAAGGGGTAGATGTTGGTTCAAACTGTGCTGAACACAAACATCACAAGGTATAATATATAATTTTCCTACATCTATTTTCACTTCTGGTTGCCTCCCTCATCCAAAGATATTCATGCTTTGGATAGAAAATCTTGTGATGTCATTTGAGAAAAAAATTACGGTGTGAGCTTTGTTTATAACAATGTAGTGGTCAGAAGAACCCACTCCACTTTTGCACTAGATTATAGCTCAGAAAGTTTTCATATTCATTTGTAATGTGTCCAGAAGACAGTGAAAGAGGGACATCTGAAGTTGGAAAGAGTTCATACAAATCAAATTGAATGCTTCCTAAAATAAAATACAATACCATATGATATGATATAGCACAATATAATACAAGACTCTTGCAGGAAAAGACTGAATCTAAAGGATAAAATAAAAGAAGTAAAAAAGCTGGTAAATATAAGTTTACTCTCCCTCGCATTCCTACTTACTCTTCTGAATAGGGGATATCAAGTTACAAAATGGTAGCAGACAAGGTTTATTTGCCTAATGAAAAAATGTGCAATCTTTCCCATCTGCACAATTCTCTGTTAGAATCTGCACTGATATCTCAAGAAAGGGAAGAAGGTAATGTTTGGTAGACTAATATTATAAAAGTACTGATTGAATAGCAGGAGTTGTGCAGTGGGCTCAAGGTAAGGGAGAAAAATCATGTAAAATTTTTCATGTAAATTATAAATCAGTTTTAGAAGTTTGAAATGAACAAAATGGAAGGAAAAAGAGTAAAAATACAGGGATTAAAAATATAACAGGAGAATGATAAAGATGGAACATGGAAGTGTGTAGAGAAGCCATGGAATGAAGGAGAAAGAGACACGTGTAGACAAATGACCAATGTTTAGTAGCAGTGGAAGAGACACAGGAATATGGGAACCTGAAATTTGCTGGGAGAGATAGAAGAAGGATTGTTAACAGAGACCCTTAAAACTTCAGATCTATTCTGATCAGTCCACAGAATACAGATTAATAACAATGAAAATAGCTAATATTTATTGCTTATACAACAAGGCACTGTACTAAGCACTTTATACTCATTAGCTCATTCAGGGCTCATATGAATATTTATAGATGAGAAAACTGAGAAAAAGAATGTTAAGTATTGAATTTATAAAGTTTAAATATTATATATTCAAATATTGAACTGACCCAGTTTTACACAGCTAATTAGTGGCATATCTAGAGTTTACCTCAAAATGACTGACCCCAGAATCTTTGTTATTAACCTAGTAAGGATCCTAGATATTTATATTTCTAGAAATGAATTCTAGATCATATAACCTATAATTATAATTCTAGATTATGTTTCTAGAAATAAAACACAACGCTTTTCTTTTTTTACGAAAGGGTTTGTTTCTCACCTCAAATTGTGTAGGTAGTTTTGAAAGGCAGTGTAAAAAAATTAAGAGGCCTGTGATTTTCACTAAGACTAGGATTCAAAGCCGGAGCCCACCACTTACTGCTTTTCACACTTTTGTTCACATCATTGTCTCATTTGTAAATATCTGTCTCCAACATTTGAGGTGAGATCAAATAAAATTAAAATTATGGCACAGTGCTTGACATGGGGTAGACATTCAAAATTGGCAATTATTAGAATTATTTCTCATATTACTGTTATTCTCAAGTACTCTTGATTGACTGTTGTTAGTCTCCTAGATTTCTCCACTAGTATATGAACTCTAAGAGCATGAAATTGAGGTGTTTCCAACATAATGTCCAGTGTCTGGAACAGAATAATTGTTCAATAAGCACATAAATGGACAGCTGCTAAAAAAAATAAGTAAGACACCATTGCTGTTGAAAATAAATTATTATTTTCAAAGCAATGGCTTCCATACTTGTACTTATTTATTTGTTTGTTTTTAAATATTTATTTGAGGAGTGGAGGGAAAGAGGGAGAGAGAGACAGAGAGGGAATCCAAAGCAGACACCCCATAGAGCATGAAGCCCAATGCAACACAGGCAGGGCTTCATCTCACAACCTTGAGGTCATGACCTGAGCTGAAATCAAGAGTCAGACGCCTAAGTGATTCAGCCACCCAGCACCTGGATACTTATTTTAAATGACCTTAAAACGTAGACTTAAGAATGAAGGAAATTTGGGGAGTTAAAAGATTACTAACTTTTAATGCAAACATTTTTTTCCTATATATATATATATACTTTTTTTTTAAATAGGCAAGTGCTAAAGCAGTGATTTCACAGTAATGAAAATTCCATTTATTGTAGCACTTGCATCTTAGCTCTATATTTATAATCGACTCTCCCCCTCCCACCCTAAATATAGTGCATAATAAAATGGAATTTCCAGACAGAACTTCGTTTTTTACTGCCTGATATGTATCAGAGAAACTTTCTCCTCTTTGCATTCATTGGTAATTATGCAGCATTCCTTCAAAATACATCTGCATTTGGGTTTCTATTTTTATGTTTCCCTTTAAGCAATTTACAGATGAAGTCACTCGTTGGGGTATGGTGCTTTATTTCTTTTCTTCTGCTACAGTCAGCATAAAAACTTTACAGTCTCATAAAAAGGAAAAGTATGCAATAAATGGATCTAATGAGCCTCTGAAAAATAGAAGTTTGACTATTTTATAAAATTCAGAGCTTTCTCAGGAGTTTGAATATATTATAAAATCAGAGCTTTCATTTCATGTAATAAAAAAACAGAGTAATTTGTCCATAAGAGTCAAATCTAAGAAAATCTACACCCCTTTTTTCCAGTTTGTATAAATGTCCTTTATTAGTGGCTCATTAACAAGCTTATTGGAGATTCATTGATTTGGTGTATGCTATGTTCAGGATGCCACATCAGATGGGTGTGGACTCCTAGACACATATTTTTCCTTTAGGTCCTGTGATTCAAGCCGCCTGTGGTCCCCCTGCCATGACACGGGCCATAATTGGGCCTTGTAGGCAGTAAGTACTAACTTTGGATTTTATTCTGATTCTCTAAGTAATGGTGTTACTTTGGACAAAGCCACCTATTCTTATTCATTTATTCAATACATATTTAATGATGACCTTCTATTTTCCTATCACTGTTTCAGGTTCTAGGAAAAGACTGATGAGCACTGTAGGTGAAGAATGTACCCTTATGTTTCAGTGAAACTGTCTTATAGTCACTGGCTCTATTTTCCCCCTTTCTAAACGTGTTAATCTCTTGGGGCATGGGAAGGCGTGAACTGGATAAGAGATATGAGACTCTTAAGAGTAGTTTAATACATGATGAAACATAAATGCTCAAAAAACATTAGTTTGCATCCCACCAGATTCCATTCCGATGGAACACATAATATATTTAGGTACAATAAGTTAAAAATCAATGAAAAGCTTCTATAATCAAAGAATGTTATGATTTTGTTGCAACATCATAGTATTTTGATACTTTAAACATTGTAGATACTTGAAAAATGATGCCAACTATTGTTGAAAACATTAACTTTGAAAAATTTTTTGAACATTGGCATTGCCATAAAAGTTTAAATTCTTTGGGTGTATAATATAATATTAAGATTCTATCTTAGAAGCTTCGGGGTGGTTTCCTCAAGTAGTAATCAAAATGATATTCAAGATATTCTAGTGTGAATTAGACATTCTCTTAAATTTAAAAACCCTTGAAGTGTAGTCATAAGGTTGTACCTCTTAAATTTAATTAAAATATTTTTAAAGACACTTTTTTATCAATATATTTTAGATTTATATAAAGGTGGCAAAGATAGTACAGAGAGTTCCCATCTACCCCATGTCTATTTTCCCCTTATTTAACATTTTACTTTAGTATGGTCCATATGTCAAAATTAATGGATCAATATTGATACATTATTATTAATTAGAACCCATACTTTATTGATACTTCCTTACGTTTTACCTAGTGTCCTTTTTCTGTTCCAGGATCCCATCAGAATAGCATATTGTATTTAGCTGTTATGTCTTCCTAGGCTTCTCTTGACTGTAAGAGTTTCTCACACTTTCCTCATTTTTTATGACTTTGACAGCTTTGAGGAGTCAGATATTTTGTAGAATTTCAATCAGGATTTGTTTGATGTTTTTCTCATGAACCTGGAGTTAAAGGATTTGGGGGAAGAAGACTATAGAGATTAAGTTCCATTCTCACCGTATCATATCAAGCATGTAAATTATTAACTGACATCATTGCTGATGTTAAGTTGTCATCTGGCTGGATGGTGTTTGCCAGGTTTCTTCACTGTAAACTTCTTTACACTCTATTTCCATGCAGTACTCTTTGGAACGAAGTCAGTATGTGTGGGCTACAGTTAGGAGGTGAGAGTTATGCTCAGCCTCCTTGAGAATAGGGTAGCTACATAAAATATTTGAAATTCTTCTGCAGGGTAGATTTGTCTATTCTCACCTATTTGTTTGTTTATTTTATTTGTATGTCAGTATCAATTCACAGATATTTATTTTATATTTTGGGTTATGATCCAAAACTCTAATTTATTTTGTTGTTCAAATTGTTCCAGCTTTGGACATTTGGCATTTTTTCAGTTGGCTTTTATGCTACTGTGACATACCCCATCATTGTTTTGTTGTTGTTGTTGTTGCTTTGTTATTTTTTTTAACATTTTTAAAAAGATTTATTTATTTATTTGAGAGAGACCAGGGGAGCATGTGCATGTGTGTGGGAAGGGTCAGAGGAAGAGGGAAAGAGAAACTCTCAAGCGGACTCTCTACTGAGTGCAGAGCTCCCTGAAGGGCTCAATTCCACCACAGATCACTGCCTAGGCTGAAATCAAGAGTTGGGTGCTTAACCAATTTACCCACTTAGGTGCCCCCTTTTGTTTCAGTTTTCACACTGCAGTATACTCCATGCTCAGTCCATGCCCTCAGTCCTACACTTAGCCATTTTCTTCAAGAAGTCTTGATTTCTTTTATTGGAGAGTGATATTAGAAACTAAGGTCTGGGGACTAGGCCTAAACCATGGCAGGAGTGAGGTTGGCTCTGAAGCATAAAATGCACCTTAGAATGACTTTCTCTTGAGGCAAGAGTACATATTTGGTGCCAGACACTGTTCTGGATGAAGCAGTGACGGAACAAAATCTCATGATTTTGTAATGAAGGGAGACAGAAAATAAACAAATGAAATAATATAATTCAATTGGAGAAAAATGCTAAAGAAAAAATAAAGTACTACATGAGAATAGAGAGTAGCAGTATAGGAAAGGATGTTGTAAATTGGATAAGAGAATAATTAGTCTTAAAAGCTGAAGGAAACCTGATATTCAAATTAGGAGAAAGTGTGTTCTAGGCAAAGGACGAGGCTTGTGCAAAAGCACTGAGAAGAAAGTGCTTGGTGTATACAAGAAGCAGGGAGGAGGCCAGAGTAATGGGAGTTCCAAGAAAAGAGAGAATGTGATTGAGTGAATGAAATCTGTGAGGAGAAATGTAGATCATAAAAACAGGGCTTACAGCCCACATTTGACCCACCAGCTTTTATACATGGCTTCCCATGTACATTTTTTTACAATTTTAAATGTTTGGAATAATATATCAAAAATAAAATAATATTTTATGATGCTTGGAAATTATGTGAAATTCAAATTTCAGTGTCCATAAATAAAGTTTTATTGGAATACAGCCACAGTCTTCTGTTTTGGCCTTATCTGTGGCTATTTTCATACTACCACAGAAAAGTTTGGTAATTACTACAGAAACTAGGTAATGTCTAACCTTTATTAAAGAAAGTTTTCCAATTCCTGATATAGAACTTTACAGGCAGTAGTTTAAGAATTTAAAATTTTATGCTCATGGGGATGGGGAGCTGCTGAGGGTTTTAGAAGAGAGGATTAACATGATTTAGCTTGTTTTCAAATCAAATAAGTTAATGGAATCAATCAATATCCTAAATGAAGAGAACAACAAAGGTAGTTTTTTGTTGTTAGTGAGGTGACTTTGCGATCACACTGAAAGGTGCATGCTGGTTGCTAGGCTGATTGGAGGGTTGGAACTTCCAGCCCATTCCCCTGACTTCCATGAAAGAGAAAACATTGGAGGCTAGAGGGAATTGATAGCCAATGGCCAATGACTTAATCAATCATAGCTAATTAATGAAGCCCCCCCAAAAACCCAAAAGGATGGGGTTTGAAGATCTTTTGGGTTGATGAATGTGTGGAGATTTGGGGAAAGTAGCCCTCACAGAGGGCATGAAATTCCATGCCTTTTCCACATATTTTGCCCTATGCATCACTTTAATCTGGCTATTTCTGAGTTATATCCTTTTATAGTAAAGTGGTGCTAAAGAAAAAACATTTAACTGAGTAAATTTGAAGATTTAATTGGCTTTATTAAGTGATTCATGAATCAGCTGTATCTCACCTAGCAAGTAGAGGGGAGCTCTGGAATAAAGGAAAGTTTTTTATAGGAAGGAAGGTGAGGCAAGAAAGTTATTAGAAGAAAGAAAGAAGGGATCATCCAGGCAAGGCCATCTCTCCTTAGGTGGAAGGGCAGGACATTTTATTAGGTGGATTACCTCAACTTCCTTTGAGAGATTAAGAGGGTCCATGTGACAGACTACTTCATTGTTGCTTATCAGAAAATTCCTGATTAACAGTTGAAGACATATGTCTTTGGGGGTTTGAAACTGCAATTAGGTTAGGTCTTAAGCCCTGCTTTGGTGACTTAGCTCAGTCCAAGTGATGCTATTTTGAGCCTGTAGTTTTCTTTTCAGCGCTGGTAATCTAGTAAGTAAAATATTTCTGTGAGCGATCCAGCAGATCGGTCAAATTTGAGGAGTGGATTATTGGAACCTCCAATCCACAGCCTGTTAGTCAGAAGCATGGGTAACAACCTGGGCTTGTTATTGGCATGTGAAAGTGAGGTGGGGGTGGGGAGGCAATCCTGTAGGACTGCGCCCTTAACTTGTGGAATCTGATGCTTTCACTGGGGGCTAGCAACTGAACTGAGTTGAATTGTATGACATCTGGTGTCTGGAAATTGCTTCATGGTATAGAGAAAACCTCCCAACATATTGGAATTGGTGACCAGAAAAATAACAGGTGACACTTTTGGCCAGAGAGCCTTATATCATTTAGGATCTGGTGTTTTAGGATTGTCCCTTTTAGTTCCATTTTTCCTATTTCTAAATATTATAATAAATTTGTTCCTGTGCATAATTCCATAAAATTTAAGATGAATAAAATATATCATTTTCTTAAAGAACCCTAAATAAGATAATGTAACTATTGGGCTGTGATTGAAAAAAAGAAAACACCAAAATGATGAAAATCCAATTCATTTATTTACAATATAATATTTAGTTTGAGATTATAAAATCTACAAGGTCTTGACAGGAGCTTCTAAAGAGGCTAAAAAGGATTCAGGTTTGGGAAGGTTAAAGAAGGAACACTCAGAACGTTGCTAAACTGAGAAACAAAAGCAGGATCCAAGTATTCACTTCGCATGCCTGGAGACTGCAGGGAGGGGACCCTCCAGAAAGCAGAAAAGATGACTTTAGAATCCAGGCAAACAATCCTTGATTCATCCCTATTTTGCCAACCAAAATAGATTTGATTGTTATGTGTTGTTTTTTGTTGGACTCAACATGAAAAAGTTTGTGTTGTAAAACAAACACTTACTAGGAAAGAGAGCCCTTCCAGGCTTTCAGCAGTAGACAGTTCAGTTGGCCTAAGCACTTTGGTTCCTTCTTCACTGTGCCTTCATCTGAGATGTTGTGCAAGAACTTGAGGCCTTGATGGAAAGGTTAGAGCAAAAGATTAGAGCCAAAAGTTAGAGTTGAGGTCACTAAAAATGAGGAGCCCATGCTGCCATTGAGATGGTTAGTTCTTAAATGTGCATTCAGGTCTCTCTCCAAGGCATTTTCTCAGGTCTCTCTCTGAGAGAATATTTTACTGTTTGCTTCTCTTACCCACATCCAATTTTTTTTCTCAATATAGATTTTAATATATACCTTAAGGATTGATGAAAAGAGATCTGAAGGTATGTTAGAATTTAAGACCATGTTAAATATAGAAAAATAAGTGACATGAATAATAGCTACAGTCAATTTCTTGTCAAGAAAGAATAGTTGCTTGTATAGGTAAGAGATTCCTGTCCTATTTGCATATATCAAATGGAATAAAATGCTTAGAATTTGTATAACTTCTCAATTTCTACTTTCAGTAGTGAAATAAGAAGTCAGTTAAAATATGTACTACATAAATAATTCTGAGTACATGTTATTGAGGCAGGCACTCTTTAGCACTCTGGAGAGGTAGGTATAATTCTGAAACACAAATTCTGAGCATGGTACCTGCACTGTGTTACAATAATCAGAGGTAGGTGAAACTAAAAGTAACACATAATACACTAAGGATCCTAATGCTTGTTGTTGAGGAAAGATGAAGGGGATCAGTTGGAACAAATCAAATGGAAGTAAAATTCTACAACATCAGAAGCCATGCAGGAAATATTAAAATATAAAATAAATATGAGGACCATAAGAAAACTTTGGGATAAGAGCAAATGAAATTTGAGGCACCTGGGTGGCTCAGTGGGTTAAAGCCTCTGCCTTCAGCTCAGGTGGTGATCTCAGGGTCCTGGGATCGAGCCCCACATCAGGCTCTCCACTCATCGGGGACCTGCTTCCTCCTCTTTCTCTGCCTCCCTCTCTGCCTGTTTGAGATCTCTGTCTGTCAAATAAATAAATAAAATCTTTAAAAAAAAAGAGCAAATGAAATTCAACAAATTTCGAAGTATTTCTTTAGAAATAGCCAAGAAACTTGATATATGGTAGTTGAAATAAATCTTTTACTTTGGTATGTGGCTTCAGTGGAGGCTGAATACTTGTTCATAGATTACATGTACTCTGCTCTATTCATTTCATTTGGAAGCTGATGGATTTAACTGTGAACTCTGAAAATATTGAAAAATTATAATCTGGTTTTCAACATTAGAATCTCAAGCACCGTTCATGATAATTTTTAAAAAGATGTATTCTGAATGATTTCATGAAATTAGGAAAAATAGGTATAGATGTTATAGATATTATTTTATTGATTATTGTCCTTCTAAAATTTATGCAATAGAAAGCCAATTGAATTCATTGATAGAGGTGCTACTAGAAATTATATGGTGTGCAATTAAGGTGATTTTTTAAAAATATTTTTGTAAGACTAATATAAAATGGGGCATTAGATTGTGATCAAGGAAAATCTTATTTGCTTAATTTATATAGTTTCTTTCCTCTCATATCACAGACTAGGAATAAAAAAAAATGGTCTTATAGGAAAATCCAAAAGGCTATAAACTGAAAGGACTCAAAATTATTTTTCTTCAATTTAAAGAAGCTACATAATTCTACAGATAAACAAACAAATAAAACAAACAAATGAAAACTATCACAATCCATACCAAGTAAGCCCTGTGATAAAAGAGTCAACCAGGATGTAAGGAGGTAGGTTCTAGTCCTATCTTGCTATGAGAACTTCATCAAGCTACTTCCTTTTGTAGTTGTCTATCTATCTCTTAGTTAACTGGATGCTCTCTAAATACTTTCTATTTCAAAATTAAGCCATTCCATCTAAAGCTTTATGTTCAATTAGACCTGAAATTTTCTATGGAGTATGGACAAGTCTAAAAAGGATATAAACTGGGGAAAGTCTCATTTTAAATAAACAACTATGAAAGTAGATAGCTTCAAATAGGAATGAAGTACTGACCCATACTAAAATATGTATGAATCTTGCAAACATTAAAGACTGATTAAAGAAGCCAGTTGCAAGTGACCACATAATGTATGATTTCATTTGTATGAAACATTCAAAAATGACAAATCTATATAGACATAAATTATATTAGCTGCCTGGAGCTAGGCAGATGGAGAAGGAAAGAGGAGTGTCTACTAAGGGGTATGATATGACTTCGGAGGGGCAGGATGATGAAAATGTTTTAAAATTTGGCTGGCTGATGGTTGCACAAATCTGCAAATACACTGAAAACTATTGAATTGTCTATTTTACATAGGTGACTTGCATGGCGTATGAAATATATATCTTAAAAAAAAAAGATAGCTTCAGCCATGAATAAAACAGACCCAAAGTAAGATAAGTCCAATAGAATATAAGTACCATGAATGCAGGGATTTGCCTCTTTTATTTGCTGCTGAATTCTCAGAACCAAAAACAAAAACAAAAACAAAAACCAAAAACTGTGCCTACTTGTATATTAAGAAGAGAAAAGCAGATAACTTCTCCCTTGCAATCATTTTCAGACTTCCATATTTTTACTAAACTTTTCTTCTCCACCTTTTAGTAATGCAAACGAATTATCTTTATTTCTAGTTTTGCTATACCAAGGCTTTTGGTTTCCTGTAGACAGCAATCCAAACCTATGGCTATTATTGACAGCCAAGGTTGGAGATGTAGCTGAAGGAAGGGGAGGCCTTTAAACATCTGAAGCAATTCTGTACCAACTTGCCTTTAAGGGGGCACAACACCTGGTCTGGGAAGCCTAACTGGTGTAGTGTCTAAGAAGCTTTTGCTAAACCTGAAGAGAAATCTATTTCCCATTTTTAATTCTATAGCTTTTTGTTTTACCAAATATGGAAAATTTACTTGCTTCCTGTGTGAGGCTTATGTCTCTAGTTCCAGCATATGGGCTTTCTCTCAGTGGTTTGCCAGGAAAGTAGTTAAGAGAGGAGAACCATATCTCAAAAGATCTTAATCCTATAGAGGCTATCTTTAAGAAATTATTTAATTAAAAAATTATATTCCTGGGTCATCTGGGTGGTTCAGTCAGTTAAGTGTCTGCCTTAGGCTCAGGTCATGATCCTCGGGTCCCAAAATGGAGCCATATGTCTGGTTCCCTGCTCAGAGGGGAATCTGCTTCTCCCTTTCCTTCTGTCCCTCCTCCTGCTCATTCTCTCTCTCTCTCTCATTTTCTCTTTCAAAGAAAATCTTAAGGACAATTATATTCCTATCATTACAGATGCTAATTTACTAGCAAGTTTTATTTATTTTAACTGGACACAATGTCTTTATTTATTTTGTTTTCATGATTCTCTCTCTCTTTTTTTCATTTTTTTGCTTTCCTCTTATGTTTACCTTAATAAACTATATGCTACCTCAGTTTTTGATATACAGGTTCTTATTTGGCTCAACAGTGGATCTTCATGCTCTTCATGTCTTAGAAGACTTCCCAATTTCAATAAAGTGGATTCTTCACTAATTTCTATTTTCCCTACAAAAATCTAACATGATTATCCAAAGTTTACTTTGACATATAACTGACCAATTATTATTCTTTATCAAAAATCAAAATCAACTTTGTTCAGCAACTAGATATGATGAAGTTCTAGAACATAGGTGAGGTTTGGTGGGATGAGGTCTGGAGCCGATGAACAAGAAATAATTCTTGAGACATCTTTGGTGCAAAATGGTGGTTTATTAAAGCATGGAGACAGGACCCATGGGCAGGAAGAGCTGCTGCCCCAGGGATGTGAAGAGTGGTCTATTACATACTAGTAAGTTGGGGAGGGGATTAGGGATGGTGTAAGTCTCTAAGGAATTTTGGAAGCAAGGTTTCCAGGACTTTGAGGGGCTAGCTATTGTCTGGGGAAAAGGTTATTTATTACCAGTAATAAAAACTTCTCATGAGACCCTTTAGATGTATATCAGTGGGCCATATGCTTGGGAATGATTTTCGACACTATCTTGGAGGTTTAGAGATAAAGTTTCCTAAAGGAATTGTTAAAGTAGACTTACAGGGGGGCCCCTGGGTGGCTCAGTGGGTTAAGCCTCTGCCTTCAGCTTGGGTCATAATCCCAGGGTCCTGGGATTGAGCCCCGCATCGGGCTCTCTGCTCGGCAGGGAACCTGCTTCCTCCTCTCTCTCTCTCTGCCTGCCTCTCTGCCTACTTGTGATCTCTGTCTGTCAAATAAATAAATAACATCTTTAAAAAAAAAAAAAGTAGACTTAAAGGGTCCTGGTTGGGGGTAGGGGGTTGGTCAGGCTAGGATTGTCCTTTGCCCTTAGCAAAGCCTTAAGGTGGAAGTCACTCTTCCTGTTTCAAGGGCTTGTCAGTAAGTAAGGAAATTTAATAATTATTCTTCTGCTTCTGTGTCCCACATCAGGTACAAATAATTTATGAACCTAGCCTCATAGTTAGGAAAACTTTGAACATAAATTCAGTAAACAAAAAGTTATGTTAGTAAAAGAACAATGATGAATTAATCCATTTACACTTCAACAATCCAAAGTTGTATACTATTAGCTCTATGGAATGCTACAGAGTAACTGGAGGTTAAAGCCATTAAAGTAACTAAGTACGTACATACTGGATATTGCTTTTGAAAAGAAATGTGGAAGATAGAGTTTGACAAGTACATTTTGGCAATATAAGAATGTATTTCATCTTTTTTACATCCCAGATTTTATTAATATATAGTGTATTAATTGTTTCAGGGGTACAGGTTTATGAACCATCAGTCCTACACAATTCACAGCATTCAGCATAGCACATGCCCTCCCCAATGTCCATAATCCAGCCGCCCTATCCCTCCCACCCCCTTCTCCTCCAGCAACCCTCAGTTTGTTTCCTGAGATTAAGAGTTTCTTATGGTTTGTCTGCCTTTTCGGTCCAATCTTGTTTCATTTTTTTTCCTCCTTTATCCCACAAACCCCCTCACTGCCTCTTAAATTCCTCATATCAGAGAGATCATATTTCTTTCTCTGATTGACTTATTTCACTTAGCACAATACCTCTAGCTTCATCCACTTCATTGTAAATGGCAAGATTTCAGTCTTTTTGATGGCTAATAGTATTCCATTGTATATATATACTGCACTTTCTTTACCCATTGATCTATTTGTGGACATCTAGGCTCTTTCCATAGTTTGGCTATTGTGGACATTACTGCTATAAACATTCAAGTGCGTGTGCCACTTCAGATCACATTTGTATCTTTAAAGTAGATATCCAGTAATGTGATTGCTGGGTCATAGGGTAGCTCTACTTTCAACTTTTTGAGGAACCCCCATACTGTTTTTCAGAGTGGCTGCACCAACTTGCATTCCCACTAGCAATGTAAGAGGATTCCCCTTTCTCTACATCCTCGCCAACACCTGTTGTTTCCTGAATGGTTAATTTAGCCATTCTGACTGGCGTAAGGTGTTATCTCACTGTGGTTTTGATTTCTATCTCTCTGATGTCGAGTGATGTTGAGCACTTTTTCATGTGTCTGGTGGCCATTTAGATCTCTTCTTCAGAAATGTCTGTTCATGTCTTCTGCCCATTTCTTGACTAGATTATTTGTTTTTTGAGTGTTGAGATTGATAAGTTCTTTGTAGTGTGTTACAGACCTCTTTTCCTGAGCTGCTTTCAGGATTTTCCCTTTGTGTCTGAGATGTGTAAGTTTTACTATTAGATGACAGTGTTGACCTATTTTTATTGATTTTGAGGGGGATTCTCTATACCTCTTGGATTTTGATGCTTTTTCCCATTGCCAAATTAGGGAAATTCTCTGCTATGATTTGCTCCAGTATACCTTCTGCCCTTCTCTCTCTTTCTTCATCTTCTGGAATCCCAATTATTCTAATATTGTTTCATCTTATGGTATCAATTATCTCTTGAATTCTCCCCCCATGGTCCAGTAGTTGTTTATCTCTCTTTTGTCAGCTTCTTTATTTTCCATAATTTGGTCTTCTATATCACTAAGTTTTTCTTATGCCTCATTTATCCTACCAGTAAGATCCTCCATTTTTTTTTATTGCACCTCATTAACAGCTTCGTTTTCTTCAGCTTGGTTAGATTTTAGTCATTTTATTTCTCCAGAAAGGGATTTTATTTCTCCAGAAAGAGATTCTCTAGTATCTTCTATGTTTTTTTCCAATCCCAGCTAGCATCTTTACAATAATCATTCTGAACTCTAGTTCTGACATCTTACTAATGTCTGTATTGATTAGGTCCCTAACCATAGGTACTGCCCCTTCTTCTCCTTCTCCTCCTTCTCCTTCTCCTTCTCCTTCTCCTTCTCCTTCTCCTTCTCCTTCTCCTTCTCCTTCTCCTTCTCCTTCTCCTTCTCCTTCTTCTTCTTCTTCTTCTTCTTCTTCTTCTTCTTCTTCTTCTTCTTCTTCTCCTTCTCCTCCTCCTTCTTCTTTTGTTCTTTTGAGGTAAGTTTTTCCACCTTGTCATTTTATTTAAAGAACAACAGATGAATGAGAAAACAAAATACTAAAAAATACTAAAAGGGTAGCAATGACCACAGAAAAATATGCACTAACCAAATCAGAAGAGACCCAAAACTGAGGAGAGAAGAAAAGGAAAAATATGGATAGATACAGATGATTAGACTGGTGAATAGAAAAGAGCCACACACTTGATTTTGAGTGTATTTTGGTCATTAGAAGAAACTGCCTCCCAAAATTTTAAAGAAAGAAAAACTTATATATATGCATATATATATATATATATATATACACACACAAATAGGCATAAACATGATGGAGGGGTGGAATATGACTGTAAAGATGAAAATTTAAAAAGATTTTAAAATAAGGAATTGATGAGAAGTTGGTTGAAAAAATTGAAAAAAAAAAAAGAGAGAAAGATTATGATCAGGCTAGAGACTAGAACAAAACCATACACTAGATTTAAGGTATATTTTGATCTGTTAGAAGAAACTGTACTCCAAAATTTTAAATAAAGAAAAACTACATGTATACAAAAAGTAAGGTCAAATACAATGAAGTGGTAGAATATGACTATAATAATGAAAATTTTAAAAGATTTTTTAAAAGGTATTGATAAGATAGAATAGTTTAAAAAGGTTAAAATAAGAAAGAGGAAAAATTTTAAAATAAAATTAAAAAAAATTTAACTTTGAAAGACTAAAGAATCATGGGGAAAAAAATCCATGAATTCTATGTGCTATATTTCTGTACCTCTGAAGTTTTGTAGTTCTCATCGATCTGGTGAACTTGGTGTTGGCTGGATGTTCTTGTTCATCTTTTGGGGGAGGGGCCTGTTGCAGTGATTTGCAAATGTCTTTGTTGGAGGTGGATTTGCATTGCCCTTGCCAGGGGCCAAGCTGAGTAATCTGTTCAGTTTTACTCTTGGTAGCTTTTGTTCCCTGAACACTTTCCATACAGCTTTGGAGGAGGAAAATGAAGATGGTGGCCTCTGAATCTCCATCCCTAGAGGAGCTGGGGGCTTGGGGTCAATTCCTCCTGTCTCCTTGGTCTCCTTCTGCACTCCTGCTCACGTGGCCTGTGACCGAGCATTTTTGTCTCTGGTGCACAGCCCTGTTTGGAGTCTCCAAACCCTGCAGATCCTGCAGCGTGCTCCCACACCACTCCTCCTGGAGGAGGAAGGTGAGTCTCCCCAGATCTGCCACTTATGGAGTCCCTGCTCGAAGAGTAGTGACCCAACTGTGCCAGTGATCACAATTTATGGCAACTCCGAACTGAGAGCCCACTCCTCGGCTCCATCTCTGAGCCCGCTTCCCTGCTCTGATACCTGGGAGCTCTGCCACGCTCAATCACCAGCAGTCTTTGTGTGACCCTGAGAGACCTGAAACCACATTGTCTCCGTGAAGGCTTCACCACCACCCCCCACCTACACACACACACACACACACACACACACACACAAGCCTCTGGAGCAACGTCCATTAGTGGAGCAGACTTCTAAAAGTTCCAATTTTGTGCTCCATGGCTCTATCATTTGCCAGGAGCTGGCCCCTCCCCCTGCAGTCTGTCTTTCTGTATATCACCTCTGATTCACTTCTCTGCACATCCTACCTTCCAGAAGGTGGTCACTTTTCTTTTCATAGAATTGTTACCATTCTTTTCCTTGATCTCCTGTTGAGTTTGAAGGTGTTCAGAATGATTTAATAACTAACCGAATTCCTGGGACCCAAAGAAATTTAGGTCTCCTACTCCTCCACCATCTTGCTCCTCCCTCTCCATTTTTAATTAAATAAAATATTAGTAATTTTGCTTCTAAATTATTTCTAAATAACTTATTAAACTAAAGGTTAATGGAAAAGATATATAATATAGTTAAGAGAGAAAAATAAAATATATAATACCCAATCTATAAATGAGGACTAAAAGTAGACTCATGCACATATAATTTTAGGCCAGTTTATTCAAATCAATTCTGGTTCTCTGTTTTATGGGACTGTTTAAAGTATTTCAAAACATTAAGTGCCTTAGAATATTCTTTTCTTTATTTTAGTATTTTACCCTAAATGATATGCTGTTCTAAAAGGGAAGCACATTTTTCTTTTTTTTTTTTCACTTTTCTGATTTGTATTAAATACAATGAAAAGTTTTTCCAAAAATAAAACACTTTTTCTTATAAACCCAAGTGAATGAAAAAATATCTTCATGAGATTTACTATTTTAACTATAGAGCACAATTTCAGTGGCTAGCCTGATGACAAGCAAAACTTACATTGGAATTTCTGGGATGTTCCTTCTATGACTACTTTCCATGGATTTTTTTTTTTTTTTCTGTCTGGCTGAAAGTAGTTCAGGTATATATCCATTAAATATTGTATTCTGTTGTCCCAACTGCAGTTTTGTAGGAGAGTCTGCACTGTCATCAGAGTACTGAGCCATCAATGACAAGGTCTCATGTTTTTGGTTAACCAAATCCAGTGATCACATAGATTGAAGATTAAAAACATAACCCTGCTGGTTTAAATATTCTGGTAGGGGTTGAATATGTTATAGCAGAAAACAATCAACATATTCAGGCAGTGGCTAATGTCAATCAATAGGGAAACACTAGTTTTACATTTACATTTACATTTACAAAACTGAAGAAAAAGAATTTATAAAATTCACTTTATAACTGGAAGCCTGTATCCCCCTTTCCCCTTCACTTATTTTACCTATAACCCCTTCCCCCTGCAACCATCAGTTTGTTCTAAAAGTGGAGAAATATTTTAAGTAAGTCATGCTTTAAGGTCCCCTCTTTTTTCTTAAATGTCCCTTTTAAACATCAGAATTTAAACCTCTCAGTTTAGAATCTAATCTTCATTGTATGGATGTGGTAAAGTAAAATGTGTATCAGTTTTAGATTAGGAGAAACCTGGGTTTGAATTCTAACACTGCTACATTTTGGCTTAGTTCCTTGATTATAAGATAAAAATCTATGTATCTACCTCATTTTGTTGAGAGAACTCAATGAAATAGTATATGTAAAGTACTGTAATATATGTTCTAGACATGCAATGCCAGGCATCATTATGTAGGTATGATTGTGGTTATTTTATATGACCAAATCTATAAACCACTGTTACAAAGATCAAAAGCAAGCCCCGCAAATTATTGATTCCAAAAACTATTTTCCTAAGTCCTAAATGCCTGTATACCACCCTTTATATTTTAAAATGAGTGGAATGAATTAATGAATAAATGACACAATTCTACATTTTATAGTTTCTATTTTTGTAATACTAAAATGTTTACTAAATACTTGGATACCTGCTGAAATTGCCATTTGTTTTTGTACTAAATTCTTCACTAAAACTACTGCCATCCAGAAGCACAGGAAATTTTAGTCCAGTTTCAACTACCTCTGTGTTGGCGAGGATTTCAGGTGAACTATGAATGTTCACAAACTCATAATTAACAGGAAATGTACTTTCTGAACCAAAGCGAAATGCAAGTTCCTATTTCCAAAACACTGAAATTTGAAATCCAAAGAACACTGCATATAATTAAAGCACACCTCCCAGTTTAATGAGAACTTTTCCTATTGATCCAAGAGATAGAACATAAAATAGAAAGGACCTCAGTGTCTTTGAGTCTCTGCTTCAGTAGGGAGAAATGGCAGAGATGCAGAGCAGCTATGTAAGTCTTGTAAGCAGCTATATAAGTAAAGAAGTCTTTGTAAAGAAGACTTTCTCTACCAGTTCACAAGTTTATGGAAAAACACTGTACTATAAAAACTAATTGTTCATAAAATTGATCTCATATGCTGAGATAAATCTATCATGTGATCTAAATCACATCCCTTGAACAATGGTTTTAGCCTAGTTCTATGTGGCATCCTGGGTGGGAACAAGGGAAAGTGAGGGCAGGGGGGGAGGCAGAAGTTATCACTTTTTGTAAGAACGCTGGGAAAATACTCTATACACCAGTTTATAAACAGCACAGAGTTCTGCTGTTTTTGCTGTCTTTGATCTGCAGCCATAATACCTAGTATACCAAATATCTAAAGGAAAATAATGTGTCACTATTAGTTGAAAGAAATTTAAGTTAAAAAAAAAATCAATCACACTATTTAGTGGGTAGGAAAAGCACTTATTTAACAAACTGTATTATTTTTCACTCAGATATTCTTGTGTATCCTGTAGTACTGCAAGCAGTGTGGCCCACAGATCAGAAGCAGCATCTGGGAGTTTCTTAGAAATGTGGAATCTCCAGTCCCACCTCACAGCAACTGAATTAGAATCAGTTCAAAAAGTACTAAGAGACAGAATTTTAAAGCTATTGTGAGGGTGGGAATCCTGACACAATAGTTGTTAGTATCCATCCAATTTAGACTTTGATGAACCTGAAATGGTTCATTCACTGTTTTCCTTTCTTAATTTGCATTTTTGTCATTGTTTTCTTTTTAAAAATCTCATTCTATAATGAGATATTACTTAAAAGCCACAAGGTGAACAAATTCTAATTGTACCCAATATATATCCACACATATATACTACATTTCTATCTCTTCCACATTTATTAATTTTTAATTAATTAATTAACTTTTCTTTTTTTCTACCCTTCATCCTTTATGGCTAGGAGGACATTACATGATCCTAAAGACTGCTACTTTCTTCAAATTTTAGTTTCAACTTCACTTGATTATCCAGTATTGCATGACAATTCTTGCCTTCATCTTTATTTAGCTTAATTTTATATTTTCTCAACAAGTATTTCAAACTTTTGTCACCATCCTCAGAACTTTTTTATTTCTATTTTCTTTTTTGATTTTGTGGATGATCTTTTCATTTCTTCACTAATAGAGGGAATCCAGTAAGAGCTTTCTTCCCTCATCCTCACCTCCTTACTTGTTTCTAACATTTAGAAACTGTATCCATATCCATTCTTTACTCCCCACTCTACTTGTGTCCATAGCTGTGCCTCATTCCCTTCTATCTTCTCTGTGATTCATGATTTGGCTTCATCACTTATTCATTTTCTGTCATTTAATAAATGTATACATATGTTTATAAGTGCACATGTGTGTGTGTGAACTTAATTATATGTATAATTAAGTTCGCCTAATTAAAAACAAAACGGTTTTCTCTTGACTCTGTCATCTTCCAGTTTCTATACCACTTTTTTCATAGTCAACATTTTTTGAGCCCTTTGACTTACCTTTTATTGTTTCCTCACAGCATCTCTTACTCATTTTTCCTCAGCTATAGGTGCACTTCTCCATTCCTGTTTTGTTTTTGTTTTCGTGTTTTAAAGCAGGTGTCCTGTACAACATGGGGCTTGAACTCACAGCCTCATGATCAAGAGTTGCATGCTCTACTGAATGAGCCAAACAGCTGCCCCTCCTCCATTCCTGTACTGAAATAACTCCTGCCAATATTATCAGCGACGTTTGTCAAATCCAGTAGATACCTTTGTTTGTTTGTTTGTTTCATCACTTAATTTCTGAGTTTCCCCAACAATTTCTGTCCTTGCCTGCAGTTATAATTTGTTTCTCATGCTTCAAAAACTAAGCTGCGCTTTTTCCATCTTTGAGAAATATGGTAAGTACATTTTATATTCTATAAATGCTAATGCATATCACATCGGTACTTTTGCATTTATGTAGTTCTTTTTGTCTCCAGCTTGTATTATACCCTCAAAATAAAGTTTCTCAAATATATGTTAATTCTTTTCTCCCCTAACCCTATCCATATGGTTTGGTTCATTAAAAATTTGTGAATGACTACATCAACACTGTGGTATGGAATTTATATGTAACTTGCTATGCAGATAACATCATAATCATAATCATGATTATTCCAATATGGTTCTGATACTGATTTCCCATCTTCCATCTTCCCCTCCAAGAAAGTGCTCAAAATTCTTTGCCATATACTGTGATGAAATTCCTCTCTTCTTGCATTGCTTGTATTTTTCTTCAGATTCTCTTCTGTGTGTACCATATGTCCTTGTTATGATTACCTGCAGAGATGTGGTCACATTCTTCTATTTGGGCTATCATTCTTTTATTCTCTTTCTTCCAAGTTTTTATTTAAGTTCCAGTTAGTTAGCCAGTATAATATTAGCTTCAGGTGTAGGATTTAGTGATTTATCACTCAAACAGATCGGGCTATCATTCTTCATTGAAAATTTTAGTATTTGTAAGTAGTCAAAATCATTTTTGGTGAGACATTTTATTTAAAAGTAGCAAACTCATCTTGGAAAAAAAAAGAGGTAAGAGTAGTCCCTGGATGCCTAATGTTCCCTAAACTGGACTCACAGATACTAACTTTAAAATATTGAAAATAAAAGGATAAAAAAAGTTATCCATGCACACCGACCAAATGAAAGTTGTTATAGTTATATAAAGAATGCAATTTGAGGGGCGCCTGGGTGGCTCAGTAGGTTAAAGCCTCTGCCTTTGGCTCAGGTCATGATCTCAGGGTCCTGGGATTGAGCCCCACATCAGGCTCTCTGCTCAGTGGGGAGCCTGCTTCCTCCTCTCTCTCTGCCTGCCTCTCTGCCTACTAGTGATCTTTGTTTGTCAAAAATAAATAAATAAAATCTTTAAAAAAAAGAATGCAATTTGATTATTAAAAATACTAGGACAGGGGCACCTGGGTGGCTCCGGGGGTTAAGCCTCTGCATTCGGCTCGGGTCATGGTCTCAGGGTCCTGGGATCGAGCCCCGCATCGGGCTCTCTGCTTGGCGGGGAGCCTGCTTTGCTCTCTTTCTCTGCCTGCCCCTCTACTTGTGATCTCTCTGTTAAATAAATAAATAAATTCTTAAAAAAAATACTAGGACAATTCATAATGATAAGAAAATCTATTTACTATAATGATGTAACAATACAAATATGTATGCATCTAATTATAACTTCAGCTATGTAAAAAATAAAACTAGAAAGAGAAATAGAGAAATCTACAATTAAGTTTAGAAATTTTAAAGCATCTTTTTGTAACTGATAAGTGAAGTAGGTGCAAAATTAATAAGAATACTGAACACTTCAATAACATTCAAATAATTTTTAGTACGTTTAGTCAAGTTTTTATACAGTGTATATTTATAACTCCTAAGAAACAAGAAGAAGAAGAAAAAGAAATCCTTCCCAACTATTTTTCTAAGTCAGCATTACTTTGGTATCAAAACTTGAACTATTACAAAGATAGATTATTTATCTCTCTCATAAATTTAGATATAAAAAACCCAAGTAATAGAAAACTCAATATGATAAAAAAGATAATACATTACAGATATATACGGTTTATTCTAAAAATCAATGTTTACCACATTAATAAATAAATAAAAATGTGATTATCTTAAGAACAGAAAAATCATTTAATATAATTCAATACTTTTTCATAATAAAAGTTCTTAGCTATCTAGGAATTAGAAGGAAATGCTCTTTAGTATGTAAAAGGGCTACCTAAATTTTTTTCAATACTTTTTAAGCTTTTTTTACACTTTTACAAAAGTGCTAGATAAATATCATATTTAATGTTTAAATATTGATTCATATCTCTGAAATCAGAAGCTAGAGAGAGATACTAGTTACTACCACTTTTATTCAACTTTGTATTGACAATCCTAACTAGTGAAGTTAGGCAAGAAAAAGGAGTAGAAAAACTATAGAAATGGGAAAAAATTAAACTTCTATTTTTTTGTTTTAGTTGATGACCTTATTGTGCTTATAGAAAAAAATTTAAATCTATGTATAAACTATTAAAATTAGTGTCCAAACCTAAGAAAATTACTGGGCTACAAAACTCTATACAAAATATCAATGGTACTTCTATACATTGAGAGCAACTACTGATAATGCAAAAAATTTAAAATATGTTTAATTTATAATAGTTTCATAAAATAAGAAATACACAGAAATATTTCTAACAAAAGATGGGAGTTTTTTTTTCTAGAGGGCAGTAAATTTTTAAAGATTATTTATTTATTTATTTGACAGACAGAGATCACAAGTAGGCAGAGAAGCAGGCAGAGAGAGAGGAGGAAGCAGGTTTCCCTGCCGAGCAGAGAGCCCGATGCTGGGCTTGATCCCAGGACACTGGGATCATGAGCTGAGCCGAAGGCAGAGGTTTTAACCCACTGAGCCACCCAGGTGCCCCAAGATGGGAGATTTTTATATAGAAAACTATATAGCCACTATTGAGATAAATTTAAAAGACCCACATATTTACTGTGCTGATGATTGAAAGATTCAGTATTACAAAGAATGTGAATTCTATCATAATTGATCTACAGATTCAATATAATCCCCATCAAAATTCTTACAGGTTGTTTTGTCAAAAAATGAGAAGGTGGCTTTAAAACATCTATACAAATGCAAAGACAATATTATAGAACAAAATTGGAAGACTTACAGATAAACATATAAAATTTATCAGAACATTCCAGAAATTAGGACATTGTGGTATTGGTACAAATACAGTAATAGAATAAAACAAAAAGGGCATTAAACAATATTTGATCTAAGGTAAAGATAGTACTGATAAACAAGGTAGACATGTGGTTTTTTAAAAAAAAATTATTCGAGGTCAACTGGATGAATATATGGACTAAGATTAATCCTTACCACTCCTATACAGCCTACATAAAATCAGTTAGTAGATTATGAGAAAATATCTTCAAGATTTCAGGGGTAGACAAAGATTTCTTAAGTAAGAACACAAAAACCTCTAAGCTTAAAAGATACATCAAATAATTTACTAAAATAAAATTTAAAAATTTGTCAATCAAAATCAAGCTCCCAAACAGTGGAAATTTTACACCGTACATGTAATCAATAGAGGACAAGTCTCCAGAATATATAAAGAGTTCCCCCAAATCAATAAAAGTACTGATAGCCCAATGAAAAATAGGTAAAAGTATTGAGTACAAATGAAATTATCAAGACCAATAAACATATCAAAGGTACTCAGCCTCATAAGTTATCAGAGAAATGCAAATTACAATCACAGTAAGACACTAGTACACATCAGAATAGCTAAAATGGTTTAGTCTGACAAGTTTAAATGTTGATAAAGATGTGCTATGACTAGCATATTCTATGGTGTTGGGGTGTGAACTGGTGCAACGGTGTCTGGAAACTTTCCAGACACTGGATGACTCATCAATTCCAATCCTGAACAAATATCCAAAATAAATTCTTGCATACATTCACCAGAGGTAAGTGCCAAAAATATATTTCTTAAAATAGGATGAGACACAAAATTTGTGGCTTCTGATGTACGATCCATGTGCAAATATCTTCAATTAAGAGTTTACATTTGATTCAATTCAAAAAGTCACAATGAAGGAAAAAAAACTCCTGTTAGTTGTAAAAAATTAAAGAAAGGCTTCAGTTAGGCATCAAATGTCATTAAAAATCAGAATGTGCATATTGGCAACTATAATTCCCCCTTGCCTAATATTGTTCATTTCCACCTCTAAATACTTTTAAACAAGCCTAATCCTAGACCTTTAATAAGGATCACTGATCAGCACCACACGTGCCAAAAAGACATACTAATGGCTCTTTAAATACAAGACTATTTAAACCACTATTTAACAGACTAGTCAAACTGATTTTCTCTGCAGTACCCAGAGTATTATGACCAAGATTATGCCTGTGAAAACAGTCTGTGTTGTAACCTCTCAAAAGAACACATCCTTTACCCGGGCCTCAAACTATTCCCACAAAGATCCAAGGAATGCAAGCTCCCAACTAAAAAATAAATCACAAAACCTTCTGCATAGGGAACTTGGCCTTGTAGAAACTGCTACCACAGCCACCCAAGAGATAGAGAGGGAGAGAAAGATTGAAAAAGGGAGATGCACAGTCCAGATTAAAGCCTGTTAAGTAACTTGTGAAGCTAGGTCATATGGCTGTACCCTAGCTGGGAAAGCTAGGATGTTCCACTTCTCTAAAGAGAGGTGATCTCTGATTTCTACCAAGTCTTATGAGTTAAAGAATTACTAAAATATTCTACATGTAGTAAAAAAATATGATATCCCTCCAATCTCAATTCTACCCCCTGGTTTACTGCTTTACCACATACAGGGGCTCTGGCAAATCATTACTAGGCCTCCTTTTAACACATGGGGTAATGTGACATTTGCTTGTGAAGATGTTGAAAATCTGGCATACTCTTGTTTCTTCTCTCTTTTTGTCTGACTCTCATCCTTTAATTCTTCTCTTGCCTCCCGTTTCCCTCAGTGGGTATGAGAATGAAGCCTAATATTTTATTTTATTGCTTAGTAGTTACATAACATTTCAATGTCACTTGGCATGAATCTTTTATATTTGATTGACTACCATGTCATTGGTGATAATGAATCTAAAGAAAATGAGCTGGTTAAATTTAACACATGTAATAGAACCAACTTGAACTTTTTTTAGTTATATGTATAGGGAAATTTTCATCTCACATAAAAACAATTGGAGACTGTTTAAAATATTCAAGATGTGTTTACTCATATCTCTATAAGTAAGTTTGAAACTTTAAAAGCTGTGAAGGGTGTGAAATAAAACCGTGATATGTGTCCAGTACAAGTTTTCTTTCCAACCAACCATTCAAGTGTCACATTAGCCCTGTGAATTTCCCATGAAACTCAGGCTGATTTAGAGTTTTTTATTGTTGTGGTTTTAGTTTAGCTTTGTCTTTTTAGTAAATGACCAAAGCTTTGCCAGGCTTGGAATCAGATTCCAGGAGTCTATAATATTGTAATATTGTTGAGGTGAGCTTTGGAAAAAATTTGTCTTCCACATTTGATCTAATGCATAAAACGTGTAAAATCACTCCCTTTATAAGTTGCTTTTTTATGGTTTCAAAACACAACAAACATTCATAGTTTCTTTTTTTTTTTTTTAAGATTTTACTTATTTATTTGAGAGAGACAGAGACAGAGCAAGAGAGAGCACAGGTGGGGAGGAAAGGGAGAAGCAGGCTCCCCACTGAGCAGGGACACCCCCCCCCCAATGTGGGGCTTGATCTCAGGACCCTGAGATCATGACCTGAGCCAAAGGCAGACACTTAACCAGCCGAGCCACCCAGGTGCTCCACATCCATACTTTCTACATAATATCAGTCTTCATATGGAAGAAAATGCTTAGAAAGTCCTAAAAATATCAGAAGCCACAAATTGTACTCCTCCAAGATGAGATTCTATGTCCATATTAATGGATGACTTTTATCTAGTATCTGACCTCCTTTATCTCTACCCATTTAGCTGCCACAGGTGCTACAAATAGCAGAATTTGACAACAGCCTTTTACAATGAGCGCCCAAATAAGGCGGAAAAAAGTACAATAATACACAGTGAATGTGTGAATTCAGTTCTTCTATTGTAATTAACTACATGAAAAATACTCACCTATGGTAAATACAAGCAAATCCAAACACCTTCTTAGGTTTTTCTTTAAATGAGTTTGTAGTTATCTGTTTTAACTAGCTTTTCATGAGACATTTATTCAGATGACATTTTTAGTCTATTTTAGAATGTTATTAATACCAGACCTGCTTGTATGGAATGCAAGATTAACAACATTCCTGAAAGCATAGAAGAAATTTTCATTCATATGTTATTGTTATAAGAGAAGCAGATGTTACAAAATTTCTGAACTTGCAATCCAGCTAATCATTTACAACTTCCTCATCCAAAATTTCATTTATTAGTATTTTTAATATTTTTTAAAATATTTTAGACCAGCAAATATAGCTATAGTCTGAGAAGACATCATATGATGTCATCTGTAAAAATATAATTGCTATTTTCTGATTGTACCAAGCCAAACTGTGGGAACTTCCACTCTTTCTTCCTCCCTCTGGGAACAGAATTAGTGTTTTTATTATGACAAAGTAGAGAGAAGAAAACAAGGCTCATGGGTTTTCAAGGTTCATCGTTTATTTAATCTTTCAAAACACCTCTTACTTGGAACAGAAATTAAATAGTAACTATTGAGAAAAGCATTGCATCAAGATAGAGAGACCATGGTGTCCTCCTGCTCCTTTGGGTAAGGATTATTTTCTGATCCAGTTGGAGGCTCTAGAGGGTGAACTATGGTAGACTCATTAAGGAAGATTATAGCAATCCAACTTGGAAAATGGGATAGAGCTTTATTGCCAGCTGGAGATGAAAGATATTTCTAGTTCTTACAGCAATCAAAGTTCAGAAACAGTAAAACAAACAAAAATGTACAACTGGTAGACTATTTTGCTGCTGGAAACTAGACAAAGTTCCCTTTTACTGGAGAGACTACATTTTCTCGACAGTTTAGCAAATGGTTTTCCCCTAACAATTGTTAACACATCACATTAGCCCAGGAAAATCTTGATCCAGCTGAAGTCCATCCATATTTCTGCACCCTGTTGGCCTGTGTAATAGTGAAGACTTCCATCACCAAAATGGCACTTACTCAGCTTAAATGCCCCTTTCTTTTTAATTTTACACAATCCACCCTGGAATTATTTTTATGTTTATTATACAACTCTTTTTTTCTCAAGTTTCCATGTATCATGTGGCATTATTTGCCCTCTTATCTTATCTGAATTCTTTGTCCTGAAATACCTCCTCACTTTATAAACTTCTTGAATATTAAGTTATCCTATTTGTACATCCTTTTTAAAAATCACCGAGCATGTTACTTTTACATAGCAACTACTCATAAAAATTTATGGAATAAATGAAAAAAATATGCCTTCATGAATGAATAAACGAATAGGTGAACCTATTTAGGTATGTTCTTTTGTACTAAGGGAGATTCAAAGACCCTATTAAAATGGATAAAATGCCCACCATGGCAGCATTTAATTACTACTTCAATGTATTTAGTCTTCATATGTTTGGTTTAAATGAAATTATCGACAGTAATGTTCCAGGAGAGTCACCTCATATAAGCTACCAAGGAAAACAAATTTAAATGCCAAATCGTAAGATTTAATAAGCTAACATTGGTAAAGCACTTAAGAGTGCCAGACACATAGCAAGTACTAGACAAGAACTTATTAAATAAAATAGATCACTGACTGATCTCTGCGATTGCTGAAGAAATAGCTTGCATATATTCTTGTGCACATAATCAATAATCATAAATGAAAGACTCAAACACAGTAGTTGACACAGAGTAGGTTTTATATTATAAAAAAAAATTTATTTTATGTTTAACGAATTTATGGTGAGACGAACTGATTTTGTGAAATTAGTTTTAAAAGCTTGAAATCTAGAAGCTTCTGCACTGGCCTGAAATTTTATTTCCTTCTTCAACCTATTCTTTTTTTTCCTCAGAGAAGCCATGGATTATAGTGATTATTCAATAAATGTTCAAAGGAAGTTAGAATTAAGTCCTCCACCAATATGTATTCTTACTGAGAATCGCTTCTCTTTTGAGCTCAACTTCCTATCCAACTTTATATGCTTTTGATTTCTACACCTTCTAGAACTTCTCCTGCACCAAAGCAATTCCTGACCCTTAATAAGCCATGAGGATTATTATTTCTTCCCTGCTCATTGTTTATCTTTATTGCCAGGCTCAGTTTACATCCATTAGATGAACTAATTAAGTAGGAGTTGCTTTATCCTGGGCTGAGCTCCTGAGGACACTTAGAATCACAGGGAGCAGGAAAGGAAGTGGAAGGGGATGCCCATCAAGAACAGAATTGCACTCAAGGATAATTGCAAAGTACCAGGAAAGAAGTGCTATACTGGTCAAGTTGGGAGATAACTGTAGGCCATAAACAAGAAACAGATGAGCAGGATAAATGTTGGAGGGAAATATGAAGAACCATGAGAGAAGAGGGTTCATTAACTTATTCATACAAAATTGGCTTTGCTACAGTTGGAATTGATGCTCAACTTGAATGAAGGCCTGAAGTTTAAGGTAGAGTCTCTCAAATACATAGTACTTCCAGAAAATAAAAGGCATTTATTAAAAACAACAAAAAAGTGTTCAGTATACTTTATGTGCCAAAATTTGAATCTGTATATGCAAAAGAACAAAAAAAAAACCCTTAAAAAGTTACACCCTAACAAAGAAGTCACACATTCAATAAAAATAATTATACAAATTCAGGACACAGTGAGAATACATAGTAGGGACAATTAAACATATTCTAGGAGCTTGATCAATAAGAATTTACTTAGGATAATGACATTAAGGATAAAAATCTAACTATTATTTTTAGCCCAACTTCAGCTAGCCACCCCCCCATAGCTACTTGCTAAGGTTTATAGTCATCTCTAATGAGATCCTTGTTGCATTTTCTATAGCAATTAATAAAAAATGCTTCTGGCTCACCCTAAGGTTTCCAACTTTATCCTCACCCCCCTCTTGTGCAGATCTCTCCCACCATAGTTCTGGGTGAAGGAGATCTTCCAGCATAGGCCTTTTAATTCTTGTTTTTAATTTGATACACTTGCTCTCTTCATCTGTTTCTCCTTATAGACCCCAGCTTCAAAGGGATTTGATCTCTTCTTTTTTAGTCCGAGCTAAAGCTTTCTACATAAGACTTATTCTTACCTACATCAATCAGGACATGGTTCTTTCAATTACTTACTCTTTCTCTTACATTTACAATCTTTCTCTGTTTGTTGACTACTTCCCCTGTACCATCCACTGTGCTCAGGCTATTTGTGTTAAATCTGATAAACTTTTAACCTCCTTTCCTTCTTGGACTGACTTTTGAGGAAAGTAATCCAATTCTCTGCCTTTGTTGGTTCACTATCAACCTATTCAGTAAATGACTTGGTTTCTGACATCTGCTTCTGTCCATTTATTAGAACCTCTCTGGGAGGTCACTGATAATCTACTGTTTACTGATTACCAATCCCTGTCTTGATGTATGTTCTCAGTCTGTCTTTGGCCTCCAAGTAGTTTCTGTTCCTCTGAACTATCTCCCCTGGAAACTCATTTCTTCGAGACTTGTGCTTTCTTAGGCCTTTCTTTCTTTCTTTCTTCTTCTTCTTTTTCTTTCTTTCTTCCTTCCTTCCTTCCTTCCTTTCTTTCTTTCTTTCTTTCCTATCTCTGCCTACTCAATATTTGCTTCTTTCACTGGCTCAGAACATCTTTGAAATAAAGGCAAGCTGTAAGTAATTTCATTGCTCAGTCTGCAGGGTGTTTAGCCTGACCATATTTATGTATTTGATACTTTTTATATAGTGTTTAGCATGCACTGGGCCATACTAGAAACACCAACACTTTTAATTTTCACAATAACTGTATGAAAATTAAAAAATAGAAAGACTGAGGCACAAGGAGTTTAAGTGATTTGTTCAAGGTTACATAGTGTTTTGACTGGCATTCTGGCCTGAAGGCTACGATCTTAGAAATTATGCTTCCTCTGGCATTGCTGCACATTAACACAAACTTGCCTTTGCTAGGAAGTCTCACTACCTGAATGGATTCTAGTGTGTCCTAGACCAGTTCTAGGTATCAATCTGTGTGTCTCTCCACATCATTATATGTGGACCTACTCTAAAGAAGCTCTTAACCATGTCCACCAAAATATCACTGGATACAGTTCAGGGAGTCCATTAATTTGGACATCAAAGTAACTTCTAAAGGAAATTTAGTATTTCCTTAAAATATTCACATAGGCTACAAAGTATAGTAGTATTAACAGTACCATTAATTTGTCACAACTAGAAAACATAGATAGTTTATGTCACATTAAATATTGCTTAAGGTTGTCATATTAAATTTATGGCAGTTAGTAGACCCACCACTAGATCATGTTATCCAATGTATTAAAAGGCAAGCAGTTTTATTAATATATCATATTTTAAATTATTTTGATATCTCTAGTTCAGTCTAATTGGTCTCTATTTTATGTATATAAAACAATTATTCTGAGAAGGGGTCCACAGGGTCCACTAAAAAAGCCAAAGTGCTCCATGGTACAACATAATTAGGAAAAATGCTTCAATCTTCTACACACTTATATCTTCTCTGTTCTTTCTACCCAATCAGATTGGATTTATAGTTGGATACTTATCTAGAATTCTACCCTTTCCTAAACCCAGAATCATATTTTCAGCATTCTGCTAGACTTAGCCTAACTACCAACATCTTAATCTCAAATAAGAGGATCCCTCATCTACTCTCACTAATATTCTTCTCTTCTTAGTGCCCACCTATCTATGACTAGCATTTCTATATTTTCTGTTGTTTAGACTAAAACTTGGCAAACACTCTTGATTCTTCATTGTTCATTTTTAGTTCTAATAAAATATTTTGGTTTTTTCCTTTGTCTTCCTGATAATTCATGTATTTGTCTTTGTTTTCATTCTAGATATTACTACTTCATTTTTGTCTACTACTTCATTTTGAAAAAATGCAGTAATCTCTCCTTGCTTTCTATTTCCCTCTCTAATTCTGGTTCACACCAGCTCCAGAACTATAAGTAGAATGTCATAGAAATAAAGGCTGTCTGTACGTCTCTTTATATACATATATATTTTTGAACTATAAGGTATAACTTTGAAAAATGCATTAAAAAATTCATTCAAGTATGAAAAAGAAAATAAAAATTTGTACAATCCTACCTTTAGAGGAATTCTAATCAAGTGTTTTAAAATAAATTATTTATATGTTACATGTATATTATATATGCTACAAATAAATATATATAATATAATCACCTACAATTTTAATAAACATATCTTTGAGAGATTTCTTGGGTCATTAACTTAGTATTTAATTGCAATAGAATATGCTATAGTTAATATATCTGTTACTTTATTTTTTTCATTTGGATTGTTAGTGCAATTACAAATAATCATGTTATAGCTGTTATTTAAATTGTCTTCCTAGGATCCCTTCTTGTAGAACTCTTAACAATTTTGAAATCTATCTCAAATGTCATTAAGTTTCTTTTCTTGACCTCTCCACATGCCCTAACCATATAATAAATTTTCCAACACTATATCATGCCTTATTTCTGGAGCAAAGGTTAGAAATCTGTCAGGGGCCATTGGGCATCTTACACTTTGAATTCTCACACTCAGTAAATGGAGTTAGTAAGAAATGTCTGAGGAAAAATTGAGAGGCAAAGATTTTCTCAGTTGAAATAGTTATATAATAAAGTTAATGTACTTATGATTCCACAGCAGAAAAAAAAGTTTTAAAGTAGCCTCAACCTAGAATAACTATGTTAAGGAAGAAAAAAGAAAATACAGGTTTTTACCATCATCCAGAATGTTTAACAGTTATAAAACATATCCACCCACCTACCCCCTACACACGGTCACATACAAACTGATTAATGATTTCACACGAACAGGGAGTTTCTTGAATGTGTGTTAATCTGGTACTATTGTTTTCCTTCTAAAAGATCAAGAATATTAAATTCCCTCTTAACTCTCCAGAAGGAAAGAGAGACAAGAAAGCAAGACAAATGCTGGGCAGATGTAAAAGTAAAGTATGTTCAGGGAGATCAGTGAATGATAATGTCAGCATTTTGCAGATGAGAAGAGAATCTCTTTTGGTTTTTATATTTTCTACATTTCTATAAAAGTTACAGGCTCATAGATCATAGAATATATAAACAAATCTGAATACACTGTTGTTTAAATAAAGGAAACTGAAATTATATTTAACTGTTCAGCAATTCGTATGGTTTATTTCATAATACATGTTTAATCTTTTTTCATAAGTTTTATTTATTTGTTCATTTTAGAGAAGGTTACATGTGAGGAGCAGCAGGAAAAGGGAAGGAAAGAGAGAATCTTAAGCAGGCTCCACTCCCAGCATAGAGCTGACACATGGCTTGGTCTCACCACCCTGAGATCGTGACCTGAACTGAAATAAAAAATCAGATGCTTAACTAACTGAGCCACCCAGGAGCCCCTTAATTATTTCTTTAAAGAAATATAAAATGAAAAAAATTTTAGATAGATATTTCTATAGATGGGAGTGTTAGAAACCACTTAAAGTTCTGGTATTCAGCGTGGGTAGAAGAGATAAACAATACCAAATGCTGCTTATTGAGGTTTATTCCAGTTTGGGTGTGTTACACATTTACAGATGTATTAGGAAATATATTCCACCATGTAATTCTACTTTCTGCTGACACTCCTCTGCCCAGATTTGGGTGGGAATAATGCTACTAAAATATAATATTTCTAGATATCTTCACTCTCTATGACAAATTATTATATTTAGTTTTAAAAACTGCTAAAATTATTTTATCATAACTTAATAAAGCATTACCATATTGAAAAGAAAGGGATAGTTTGATGTGGCCAAATATTTCTTTAAAGTGACAAAGCTTGAATGAGAAAAGCTCAACTTCAAAGTCAACTAATAGATGTTAGATTAAGGAAGGAATGTAGGCTCAGATTAAAATCTTTGAAAAGGAATGAATTATTGAGTGTAATGGGGGAAGGGCAAAGTGATAGGACTGCCTTGCAGGTGAAGTGTGATTGAGACGAAATATAGGAGAAAAATGCTCAGCAAGTTCACACCCTAAAAGACACTTTATTAAGAATCTTGTGAAACATTTAGTATGGACCAACTGACAGACATTTCATTGTACAGGTTCTAGAATGTATCTTAGTTTTTGGTGTTTTTTCTATCTGTTTTGTTTCAGTTTTTCCATCATCGTATTGTCGTGCCAACAGAATCATCTATTATCAGAATCACACTGATTACTGTTCGTATTCAGCATGATGTATTAATTTGAATAATTCTCACTATTTCAGCAAAGACAGTTATTATACAAGCAATGCAGAATTTTCTGTGATATATAGATACTAACAAGGAGCAAGACCTCCCTTGAGCCTATGAAGTACAAGAGAAATTAAAATCATGGTCATTCTAGGTATACTTAATAGAGACACAGAGCATATCAGGCACATCATTTCCTCCTTCCCCTACCCTCTACCTCAGGAGACCCCTGTCAATACTCTCTGCTGATGAAGGTGATGGGAAGAAAGAGTGTTAACATTTCTTGGGAACTCTGGAGGACTGTTTCCATGTTTTCTCCCTATCAAATGATGCTTTTCTGACTAAGTTAGCTGACTGAAAAGGATTTTTATTTTTTTTTAATGATTTATTTTATTTTATTTATGTGAAAGAGACAGAGCATGAGAGGGGAGAGGTCAGAGGGAGAAGAAGACTCCCCGCTGAGCAGGGAGCCCAAAGTAGGACTCGATCCCAGAACTCCAGGATCATGACCTGAGCCAAAGGCAGTTGCTTAACCACCTGAGCCACCCATGTGCCCTGAGAATGATTTTTAAATGATCACTATAGTCAATAGACTGTACCAAGAGTCAGTGAGCACAGGAAGGCCAAATACTAATATTGGTAGATAATAAGTTTATTTATAAGTATTATTTATAAGATTTGTATGAATTTCTGAGTATACATTAATCTGTTTCATTGATGCCAAAATCCATTTCATCAACTCTGTTAAAAAATTATATCAAGACATTCTCAGAATTTTGGCCATGAGAAATGTTAGCAGGTCACCAGTTTTGTGTTTGCTTAATACAAAGCCTAGTATCTCTGATATAATTTATTTGCTTTGTATCTGTTACAGAGACAGACATAGGTAAAATCTGCTTCAGTAAAATTTATATTTAAATATTGATAAACAACACACTGATTTCTCAAGTCTTTGGTTCTTGAACTTAATAAGTGTTGTATTCGAGAAGAGTCAGTTTTCAATTATATGTATAATGAAATAAAATAATAAATTTTAGGGACACCTGGGTGGCTCAGTTGGTTGGGCGGCTGCCTTCGGCTCAGGTCATGATCCCAGTGTCCTGGGATCGAGTCCCACATCGGGCTCCTTGCTCGGCAGGGAGCCTGCTTCTCCCTCTGCCTCTGCCTGCCACTCTGTCTGCCTGTGCTCTCTCTCTCTCTCTAACTCATAAATAAAAAATAAATAAATAAATAAATAAAATAAATTTTAAAAATTAACATTTTCATAATACTTATCCAGAACTGCCAGAGCAGCAAACATCATGCTGGCACAATTAGTTAGGGATGATTGCCTTTATTTTTATGGGTCCTTCTGAAAAAACATACAAAAATATAACCTCTAGGTTATAAACAGGAAAAGGAGATATGGTGAGACAAATATAGCTAGTTTCTGATTAGATGCAAATTCTCCTTGACCTAGGGGATATAGGCAGGAAAGAATTCATGTAGAGGAAGCAAAAAGGGGATATTGAGATCACGAAAGAAAAACTTTCAATTCTCTATTTTGTTTGGATCCAGACCTAAAGAACCTTCATGAGCAAATCCTTCAGTGAGGGAAAAATAGCCTTTGCTATATATTTCCTAGTGATAAAAATACTTGTTTCAAAAAGTCCTGAACTGCCAATGTGATATGCTCCCCAACTTACACTAAAGTTAAAAACCCCAAGTATGTGACAATAGATATGATAGCATTTTGTTATTCTTGTGATAATTTTTGAAAAACCTGAATCTTCTTCAATTCTTCTAAGCAAAATCAGTGATTCCAATCTGATTCTCCATTTGGTCTACAGCTCATCTTTAGGGTAAGCATTTCAAGAACATATGTCAATTATTAGCTGAAAACTACCATATGCCAGAGATTTACAAACGTTAAAAATATTGTAGAACTCATCTCTAGTTACTGTAACTAATTTAACAATAACACAAAAAGAAATTTTTACTAAAATACTTCCAAAAAGAAAATTCATGGCTACAAATAACCCATTTTTTACTTTCTATATCTGCCATTTTCCTTACAAAGGAATCTGAAATAAAATAGGCTCAGCTATGTCATTATCATCTTAACTCATGGCCTTCACTGCAATTACCACAGTGAATTTGTGCCAAAACTGCAGACTTCTCTGGCAGTGTAATATTTGGGGTGGTGTATGAAGACTTTGTCCATACTGGTGGCAGCTTCAGAACCGTAATTGTCTAGCAAGATCATGTCTAAGTCTTCACCAGCATTCTGGGCAACATAGCAATGTGAAGTTTTTTCCAGATGGTTTTCACTTTCTTCCTCCTCAGGTACTGCTCACAGCAAAAATCTGTGTTCAACCCTCCATGTAAATCCACTCACAAAGGAGTCTCTAAGTCTCTAAGGTGCCTCGATTTTTAAAGCCACCTATCCCTTTGGGACCTATCCAGGCCCAATCTTTCTAAAGTAACTGCTGATTCCCACAGCATAAAACTTCTATTTTTCCTTCTATATATATAACAAGAAGATTAATTAAAATCAAGTTTCCAATCTGAATTTTGTTCTCTATCATTTTTTTATCATTACAGGTAATTGTGGATGTCATCAATAGACATTTTGATTGTTAGTGATTATTTAGAGTGGTTATGCTTGAGCCATCAAAAATAGCTGATGTTAATAAATTAATAGCTAACATATTTTTAGCACATAGTGTATTTCATGTACATAAGGTACTCTATACAAACTATCTCACCTAAAATTTGCAACAACTCTTGGGTAGGTAATATTATCTGTATTTTATATTATGTCCCCATTTTAGTCTTAATTTTATTTAATTGTTCCAAAAGTTTGACTGAAGCAAAAGGATCATCTAGTATTCTCCCATTCACCCCTTCTTGGCATTATTTCCAGGTGTTTCAGACTCAACTGAAACCTCAAAGTTTCACAGCAATAATAGATAGGAAGATGATCATTTTGACCATTTGTACCTATAGTCTCAGTGTGACCATTTATTGCCCAAACCAGAGCACTTGAGATTTAGTGTTCTGCTTTATACAATAAATTATGTCATCACCTTGATAGTAGCTAATATTTATTGTATGAGAGAAATATCTTTAATACCTTACATGTAATGTATTAGCTTATTTAATTCTTATAACTCTGAGACACATACAATTCTTATAATACTTCTTTTATGAATGGAGAAGGTGAAGAACAAAGAAGTTTAGTCAGTGCTGGAAGGCACATAGGTAGTAAAGTTACAAACCCAGACCATGTGGCTCCAGAGTCTATGTTTTAGTTCTACCAAGTTGGAAAACTTTCCATTATAGCTGCTATATTTTTGAGCTCTCATCCTGCTATTCCAAATGATGACATGCCTTCAACAGTCTCAAGTTAGTCTCTTCCTGAAATCATCTTTCCTTGCCACTCTGCTTCCAATAATGACACCACTAGTCATTTGTTCACTCAGCCAATGTAAGCAAAATGTGCTTTAGCTCAACACCATGTATCCAGTCTGATCTTCCAGTCACTTACAACTTCACATTCATGCTTGACTTCTTCCATCCTCCCAAATGCAAATTTTATAAATTCTTCTCTGGAAGTCATTAAAGTTGAAAATTAATCAGATGGCTATAATGTAACAATGAAAAATAACAAGTGTTGGAAAGGATATGGAGAAGTGGAGCCTTCATGCCACATTGGTCAGAATATAACATGGTGGAACCCCCTTGGAAAAAGATTGACAGGGGTGCCTGGGTGGCTCAGTGGGTTAAAGCCTCTGCCTTTGGCTCAGGTCATGGGCCTCGGATCATGGTCCCCGGGTCCTGGGATGGAGCCCCTCATCAGGCTCTCTGCTCAGCGGGGAGCCTGCTTTCCTTCCTCTCTCTCTGCCTGCCTCTCTGCCTACTTGTGATCTCTGTCAAATAAATAAATAAAACCTTTAAAAAAAAAAAAGAAAAAAGATTGACAATATCCTGAAAAATTAAATATAGATGACAAGGACTTCTATTCCTACTTATATTTCCAAGAGAAATGAAACATATGTTCAAACAAAAACTTACACATGGATATTCATAAGAGCATTATTTGTAATAGCCAAAGGCAGAAACAACCTAAATATCTGTCAGTTGATGAACAGATAAACAAAATATTGTGTACCCATACAGTGAGCCATACAAAGGAATGAAGTAATGATATGTTATACTAAGTAAAATGAACCAGACTCAAAGCCCATATGTTATGTGATTCAATCTACATGAAATGTCCAAAATAGGTAAATCCATAGAGACAGAAAGATTAGTGGTTGCCAGAGGTTGAGGATGGGGGATGGTGATTGACTGCTAATGTATATGAGGTTTCTTTTTGGAGTGATGAAATATTTTGGAATTAAATAGTGGTAATGGTTGCACAATCTTACAAATACACTAAAACCACTGAATTGTAGACTTTAAAATGGTAAATTTTATAGTATGTGAAACGTTAATCAGAGAAAAATGTATGGCAAAATAAACTTTAATTTTCCTTTCTGATTTTTAATAAAATAAAATAATAGCTGGCATGTTTATTTAAGTTGGGGAAAATAACTCATAGTTTTTACAAAATAGATTTGCTAAGTCATCCAATATTATTTAAATTATCACTACCTATGATCTAATTGGCTTTTAAAGGTCTTTCGGTGTTTTGTTTTGTTTTGTTTAAGATTTTATTTGGTTGACAGAGAGTACAAGCAGGTGGAGCAGCAGGGAAGGGGGAGAAGCAGATCCTGATGAGCAGAGAGACTGATGTGGGTATCTATTGATCCTGGGACCCTAATATCATGACCTGAGCCAAAGGCAGACACTTACAACTGAGCCACCCAGGGACCTCTCTAATTAGCTTTTAAAAATAGTTTTATAAATTATTTCTATTTAGTCAATTGACTGATAATTGTCATTAAAAACAACCATTAAAAATTGACTAATTTTTTTAAAAAGATTTTACTTATTTGAGAAAGAAAGCACAAGTAAGGGGAGCAGCAGACAGAGGGAGGAGGAGAAGGAGGTTCCTCACTGAGCAGGCCTGGAGCCCAATGTGGGGCTCCATCCCAGGACTCTGGGATCATGAACTGAGCTGAAGGCAGACACTTAACCAACTCAGCCACGCAGGTACCCCTAAAAATGGGCTAATTAAAATCTCAGAAACATCATGTTAAAATCAAAATATTATAGTCTGTACAGAAACATTTAATAAAGTGTATTGACTTTCACATTAACATTTTATGTAGAAATATATAAAAGATAACCTTTTATTATACTATAATTATATTAACTTTAGAGAAAGTTTACACTGTTGTGAATATCTCTGCCACTATCTCACTTTAATTGTAGTAGGAAAATGAAAACATATTATAAAATTATGTTGATTTCTATAATGGTTGGAAAACCATAATTTTTGTTTCCAAAAACAGCAAAATGTCTAAGGAAACAGAAACATAGCTTGATGCTCAGTAATCAAACACAAAGAAATTGATAAATTGATCAGCTATTGAAAATTAAAAGTCCATTTGGTTTAGAGAGGAGCCCTTAAAGTTTTTTGTTGTTTATTATGTCATTATTTATTTAAATAATCACAAAATTCAGTATGACACCAATTAACTCTAATGGGTAGGAATTTAAAGTAGGCATTTTAACTTCAATATAAAGGTTCTATTAATAACAATCTAAAGAACAGTATTAAATGATGTGACTTCTAGTTTTTCCATGTGGGCTTTTTTTCAAGCCTACAGCTAACTTTTGTGGTTCCAGTGGTATCCTGCCAACTACCATGGTATAGGCACAAAGTCTCATCAGAGCAGAAAGCCTCCCATACAGTACTTACCTTGCGCTCAGCCAAGGTAAGCAAAAATGTGTTTCAGCTCAACTGTGTGTTTAAGCCTAAACCGGCTGTGTAGCTCTGGCTTTTGGATTTGTGGTCCACCAGCTCCCTAGCTGCAGCTGGGCCTACTCCTCCTAACTAATAATAGGAGTCAGGTCTACTCTAAATATTGCTATTTGTAATGGAAGCAGTTTTTGCTTACTCAGGGAATTATTTTTAAATAATTTCCCTTGCAAACCAGCTGTGTTAAGGCTTTTGTGTCCACTAACATGAAAGGTCTATGCCTTTGAGACATCTGTGGTCCAGTTCTCCTTCTGACCACAGTGAAAGCATTGACAAGAAGGGCACTTCAGTCCTGCAGAGTTAAAGGCAGAAAAATTCAAGAATGCCAAGTGTGTGTGTGTGTGTGTGTGTGTGTGTGCACAGATCTCTCTCTTTTTTTAATTTTTTTAAAAATATTTATTTGAGAGAGAGAGACAACAAGAGAGGGAATACAAGCAGGAGGAGAGGGAGAGAGAGAAGCAGGCTCTCCACGAAGCAGGGTTTCTGATGCGGGTCTTAATCCCAGGACCCTGGGATCATGACCTTGAGCTGAAGGCAGATGCTTAACAACTGAGCCACCCAGGCATCCCTGAACAGATCTCTTGAAACTAAATCTATGCTTATCTCTTCCTAAAAATCATTAGCTCCCCCTTTCTAAAAATAGATATATAATACTTACTAAATATGTATTTATATGTTATAAATATAATTTACAATATACATTAAGATATGTAATTTAGTAACATGTACTATATACTATATAAAATGTATATATTATTTTTTAAGAAGGCGGAGCATATATTTTACTTTTCTTCACCTACCTACCCATATAGCAAACCACTTACATAGTTATTAAGTCAACAGGATAATCTTTAAGCGACACCAGTAGAAACTCCTTAGTAAAAAGTACTATCTAGCAGTTCTTAATGGCTGTTCTGTCCTCCTTTTCTGCGAAATTAGTGTGAAAGTTTTGTGTGTGGTTTTTTTGTTTTGTTTTTGGTTTTGGTTTTTTTAAGAGTAAGTAATGTGGAATACAAGTGACTATCTCAGACACAAAATCACAGGCACGAGAGCCTCTTTCCACAGCAATTCATTCTTGCCAGACATAGAAGTGTTTAAAGGTTGGGGAGAGACTGTGGTTGTCTCTTCTGGTAACTCTGTATGGGGCCAGGAAGGGGCCAGGAAGATTTTGCCAGCTGAATAGTGCCTTGGTCTCTTTAAGTGATCCTTGCTTGAGTCCAAATCTAGCAGTTCTAGGACAATAGAATCAGTTTTTGGTTTCTCCTTTGCTTTGTCTGTTCTAAGCCTAGGTAAGACAGTTATGGAAATAAGAAAGGCTTACAAAAGACAGCAACTAAGTTTTGTCTGTTTTAAATAATATTTGTTTGAAACAATGATCTCAGATTCTACCTGATGAGTAGAGAAAGAGAACTGGGCTTGAAGTTTAAGAATAATTTTGTTCTGGAGCACCTGGGTGGCTTAGTCATTAAGTGTCTGCCTTTGGCTCAGGGCATGATCCCAGAGTCCTGGGATCAAGTCCCACATTGGGCTTCCTGCTCCACAGGAAACCTGCCTCTCCCTCTCCCACTCCTCCTGCTTGTGTTCCCTCTCTTGCTATGTCTATCTCTGTCAAATAAATAAATAAAATCTTTAAAAATAATAATAATAATTTTGTTTTTTCACCTCTCAGTCATGCTACTTACAATTGAGTGATGTTGTGGTTACTTAACTTCTCTGAGCCTCAGTGTCCTCATATAAAATGGGAACAATAATTTGTAACTTGGTATGAATAATAAATAGGATAATGTGGGTTAAAATAATCATTTGAGTTCTACCTAAACATAAATTTGTCATAAATTTAAACATAAACATAAATTTATCCTTTGATCTCTTCCCTTCCTTAAATCATCCAGACTCATTTCCTCTTTGGCAATCCACATACTTATCTTTTTTATAAAAGATTTTATTTATTTATTTGACATAGAGAGAGAGCAAGCACAAGCAGGGGGAGAAGGAGAAGTAAGTTCCTCGCTGAACAGGGAGACAGATGTGGGGCTCAATACCAGAATCATGACATGAGCCGAAGGCAGAAGCTTAAGTGACTGAGCCACTAAGGTGCCCCTCACGTTTATCTTTTACACTTTTCTCATAAATGGTAAAAGACAAAATTCAGATATCATGCTCAGTTATAGTATCTATGTAACTATAGATTTTGGCCTTTCTTGATATTCTTTTTAAAAATGACCTTTTAATGGTATTAAAATGAGTTGCCTTATACTTTATATAAGTTACTGAGGTCTGAATTAAAGCAATACTACTTAGATTAATTTAATTAATATTAGAAGGATGGTAATGATGGTACCAATTTTGTAATTCTCTGATGGCTTAGAATTCTTCTAGTTTTCTTTATAGAATAATTATCTATTAATTGATTTTATGATTTTTTTTGAAATTTCTAAAACCAGCCTTGTGTCCTGCACCAAGCAAGTGCTAAACAAGATTTATTAAATGAATATTGATTTTTTCATATTCATTGTCTTCCAAGATGTTTAAAGCATTTTATAGAAAGACATACAATGTTTAAGAAATATTTTTACTGTAATGGCCTAGTGAGAAATAAAATAATTTGTTGAATCTATAAATGAATAAATGAATTTGTTGAATTTATAAATGAATAAATGAAAGACAGTGAATTTGCAACTTCAACTTTAGGGATTGTTCAACATGAGAAATACCTCTCAATCTGATAAGAAAAGTTTTAAAACAATGAGCAGCTCCCAACTGCAGTGCATGCCTCAACATCATATATGGCACTCAGCTGCTATGCAAACTTTATTAACAATAAATAGATTTTAATAATAAATCAGAGTCCAAATCCAAAATTAAATTTGAGGGAATTTCTGACTTCATTCTAAAAGCAATCAAATTTTTCCGGTAACAGTCTGTGACTCCACTTATACAAGCAAATAAATAAAAGTGGAGTAAATCTGTCTTTAGACTGTATTGATCAATAATTTGATTCTTGAAGTTTTCTTGCCTGCTTTTATTTGGAAATTTTCAGTCTCACTTATAGAGTTTATTAGTAAGAGGATGAAACATTTTACTTTTTCTTTAAAACCTCATATTTCTCCATCTAACAAAACTTACAGACATTTTATCTGGGAACTGAGTAGATCATTGGTATAGATTATGTATAGACCTATGTTTATATTTATTACACACGTAGAATCAGTCAGTTCAAAATTACTTCTTGATGACCCCCTATATGCCAGGACTCTTCTAGGTGCTTGGGATACAGCAAGTGAATGAATATGGCACTCCTCTGACAAATCATTTGCAAGGAAAAAAATGCAATGTTACATAGAATGCTTTTGTTTATGTATCATCTTTTTCATAACTAACATGTTAATTTCTCACCATAGCCAGTTACATACTACTAAAGTCATTTACTTCTTGATTGTTTTCTCTTATATCAGTTCAGACTTTTTAAAATATTTCCCATGTTTTAACATACTAGGAATATAGCACCCCTGTTTCAAATTTGATTCCTCTTAAGTTCCATCTCCATTTTGCTAAATTACTATTGGGCTAAACTGTCTGAATCTTTTCTGGACTCTTTTATGGTTATAAAAATACAGTGACCACACAATGTGTTTTGGCACAACAAAGGGCCATTTTTGGTGTGTGTGGTGGTTCATATCAATTTAGAAAAACAAACTTTCTATGTCAATATATCATTTTGAGGTGCTATACAATCATTCCATTCTCTTATTCTGTAATTATAAGATTTCTTAAGATAACTTATGTAAATAAATGTCATTATTTATCATAATAAAACATGAAACATGTGGATCATCAAGAAGTAAAATATGTCCATTTGCTAAATTAGGTATCTTGAATTCATTAAAAAATTACTTACATTGTTCAAATACTTATTAAACTTTAAAAATCTGGGAATTACCCATAACATAAATATCAGTGCAAAAATAGGATACATAACTATACGTAAAGGAGCTGTATGACATTAGAATATAATACATCAAAATATTAATGATATGTATTATATGTAATACAATTTTGTCCTCATGCCTCCTGTATTTTCCAAATTTTCTATAAATATTAATGTATGAAGTTTATGACTATTTACATAGTAAGTATCTAAAAATGAAAATATTGAAAATACTTTTATAATTAGTAGCACTTTCAAGTAGGAAAGGTTCCCATTTAGGAGTTGATTTATAACGAGTACCACAATTTTTACTTCAAGAGTTGATCCCACTCAAATATCCATTCATTCAGTAGATATTTCTTAAGCTCCCATAATGTGACAGGCACTGTTCTAGGTACAAGAAAGAAAGAAAAAGGAAGGAAGGAAGGAAGAATTATGGTATCTCCCCTCATAGAACCTATGTTGTAGTAGAGAGAAAGCAACACAAAAGAACTTTATGATAAAATCTGTAGTGCATTTTGATAATAAGTACTATGGACAAAAAGGTGATAGAGATGTCTACTATGGGGAAAATTTTGAAAATTCAAAAAGGGTAGTCAGGAAAAGCCTCAACCAACAGGGGACATCTGATCTAGGACTTGAAGTAGATGAGGGTGCAAGCTGGACAGATTTGGAGGAAGAGTATTCCAAGAGGGAAGAAGAACACAAATCCTGTCAGGGAAGCATTTCTAGTGTGTTGACTGGTATGTTAGTCCATTGTAGCTGGAGCAGAATGAGAAGGTGATGGGGGAGATGAAGTAAGAGAGGCAACAAAAATCGGATAAATTAGGGCAATATAGCCATTATATGGACTTGGATTTTTACTGCTAATTAGATGTAAGGTCATTGAGGGGTTTAAAGAAGTTATTTGATCTGGCAAACTTATAAATGATCACTCTGGATGCTCTACTTAAAATAACTGTGAAATTCGACAAACTTCACAGAAAATAAAGAAGTATGAGGGCACCTGGGTGGCTCAACTGGTTAAGTGGCTGCTTTTGGCTCAGGTCATGGTCTCCAGGTCCTGGGATCAAGCCCCACATCGGGCTCCCAGCTCAGCAGGAAGTCTGCTTCTTCCTTTCCTTCTGCCTCTCTCCTTGCCTGTGCTCTCTCTCTCTCTCTCTCTGTCAAATGAATAAATAAAATCTTTAAAAGAAAGAAAAGAAAGATGCATGAATGGTGTGGCTCTCTATATTTCTATATATAGAAATTTCATACACAAATATGATTTGATGTTCTTTAAAATAAGATATTGTGGTGCCTGGATGGCTCAGACAGTTAAGCAACTGACTCTTGGCCTCTGCTTGGGTCATGATCTCAGGGTGAAGAGATAGAGCCCCACGTTGGGCTCTGCACTTAGCAGGGAGTCTGCTTAAGATTCTGTCACTCCCTCTCCCTCTGCCCCTACCCCCTTCATGTGTATGTTCTCTCTCAAATAAATAAATCTTTTAAAAATAAACAATGATAAAATAAGATATTGATAAATTAGTGGGAGCCTAATGCTGTTTATCAAAACATTCTTATTAAGAGCACATGAGATCTTTCTGTTCCAGCTGTAGTGTGTATACTGTTTTTACTATTATCATTTTGTCTGTTATTGATTGGCTTCTATTAACAATGTCTACATGTATTTCTTTCTGATTCATACTATTTACATGTAACAAGGATGACGAGTAAACTGCAATGAATTCTGTCTCCTCCCTGCCTGCAATTTTATCAATCAGGGCCATGTCAGGAAAACAAAAAATAGTATTCTTTGAAGAAGTAACACAAGAGAGTTAAAGTAACACTAGAGAGTTAATTAAGGGACCATTTGCAGATGTGTACTAGTGCTATGAGATATCAACAAAGATGTTAGAGCATCATGAAAGAGAGACAAAAGGGAGCTCCATGCATGAAGGAGCACGAGGAAGAGAATGGTGGGGCATACAGAGACAGCAAATGTAGCTATAAGAAAGAAATGACTTCGGGGCACATGGGTGGTTCAGTGGGTTAAAGCCTCTGCCTTCAGCTCAGGTCATGATCTCAGGGTTCTGGGATGGAGCCCTGCATCGGGCTCTCTGCTCAGTGGGGAGCCTGCTTCCTCCTCTTTCTGCCTGCCTCTCCGCCTACTTGTAATCTCCATCTATCAAATAAATAAATAAAATCTTAAAAAAAAAAAAAAGGAATGACTTCTAGGACTGTACCCTCAATAGATATACACAGCTGACCCACAAGGATCCAGTACTTTCCTTTTGCTCCCCATTTTTTGGTTAATTCAGCCCATGGTCTAGTTCAGCCAGCAGCTAGGAGGCAAGGAAGTCCATCCATGTAGTCTATAGTCAGCCTTCCAAGACACAGAGTAAGGCAGAAAACGGTGGAGTACCTATCTGGAGGAGCAAATTTAAAATGCCTAGCATAGCAATCAGTAAAGATTCTAGAGATTCTGTCTTCATTATTCTGTTTTCATTCATATTTCTAAATTCTAGCCTTGTCTCCTTGCACTACTATAGCACATAATCTGTAAATGAGGACATGATCTACAGATTAGAGAATAGTTGTGATACCGTTTCCTTTATTCAGGTCCTACAAAATTCATTAGAAGCAGGTAGAACTATAGCTTTTTTTAGTGTAAGACTGAAAGAGATTTTACAACTTGATTTTTGAAATAAATGAACAATTTTATAGTTAAGTACTCTGTGCTGGTTCTTTTTGTTCATTAGTAAAGAAATTGTTGTGTGAGACAATCTGTATCACTTAATGATTGGCTATTTACATTATACAGCACATGCATATGAAGATTACTGTCCTGATTTTTTTTAACCCACAGAAAAACATAAATAATTCCTCTTTTCTGCTTAGCATTTATATTATACATATATAATACAAGGTGTGAATTTTTTAAAAGTTTAATAGGATCACTGCAAACTTAAATATAATAGGAAACAAAAAAACTAAGGGCCTATGGATAAGTAAAAGAGTGATCTTTTGTATCACTACTTAATTCTTAGCCCCATATCAGACCTGTACTAAGCACGTATTCTCAGTTCAGCCCTGGATAACACACCCATGGTAAATCCCAGTGCAAACTTTTGAGGTAATTGTTCTGTTGAGTTCTTTCTTCTCTGATATTTTGTTCTATAAATTAGTCAAAAGTGAAACATGCAATTGGTGATAAAGTTGTCCTAAAGTCAGGGTTAATGGTCCATCTATTTTATCATTGCATTACCAATTCTGCTTTAACATCTTTGAAATTAGTACATAATTTAGTGCATTAGTAGAAGATGATTTATACTTCCAAGACATTTTTGGTGATGAATTCACTAAAGATGCTATCTTAGTTATTTCCCATTATCAGGAAGAAAGTCGACACAGTTTCTAATCTATCTTCTCCTTCTATAGAATCTACTAATATCATTGCTATGAGTATGGTTTTAGTCATTTATTTATGGATTTTATTACTAGTTTATTATCATAAGGTAGAGTGGGTTCAGTAAATTATCCTCCAGACTGAGAAGTCACTTCCAGACTGAAAAGACCAATGGCCAATACCATTTACAGAGTTTTATTCAGAATAACTGACTGACAAGAGGAAATCAGATAAATAGGCTATCCATGACACTACATACCTATTTTCCAGACCTTAATCCACAGGTTTTATAGAGTGAGGGGCTTTGTAATGAGGTCAAAGGGTAGTTATCTAAAGTGGTGCCACCTGTGCACCAGTCATCTCTACTAGTTATCTAACAGGCACATATTATGTACCACTTTAGGGAAGATCAGACAAACCTTCCTGCCTTCTGGTCAGGGCATATATTAACCTCGGGCCTGGAATACATAGCACTGAGGGAGGTCTTTGAGAGAGCATGAACAAAATGGAGGGTGCAAAGATGGACTCAGTGTTGTCAGCATTTCTACAAATAGTCATAAGATCTTTACTTTCTGTATTATTTTCACTATTATAAAATAAACTGCAATGCAATAAAATCCATTCCCTAAAATTGATTTTACATATTTTGATCATATAATAACTTTGAAAATTTTGTGAATTTTATGATCATTTTATTTATTGTAATGCCAACATTAAAAACATGAAATCAAGGTAGTAATTGGAAAAATAACTAATTTATTCAGACTGAAAGTCAGACTTGTTTTTTGTTTATTAATTAATTAACTTTTCTACCATAAAAAGCCCTAAAATAAAATTAGTGACTCATTCCAGTTCAATAGGAGTCCATAAATTTGGTTAGTCATATCAAATTATGAGAGATTTGAACCTGATATAGGTTAAGTTTGGCAAGTAATTCTGGCATTCATTCATTTTAGAACCATCAGAATAAACAGAAAATATTTTATTTTACATTTTTGTCTTCTCAATATTGCACTATAACCATTTCTGGGGACAATAAAGAGTTACAATATACTCTAAAATCATACTACTTTATATAGGTAATATTTTAAAATAAGAAATTGTTTTATAATATTTTATTGCATTTTCCTATTATGGCTAAATTTCTGAAATATTTTGATAATAATATTTTTAATATGTGGGGAATTAATATTGAAAGACATTAGTAATTCCTACTAAGATGAAATCTACAATTGCTGCAAATGTGATCTGATTTGTTCTGGCAAGCACTCTTCCAAGGATTGTGATACATGAATGAAAAAGAATAAATTTCTGTCCACATGGAAATTCTGTTATCTGGAAGTAAAGAAAATAGAGTTTCAAAAATTATATATGTGTTATTTTTACCCACACAGAAATGTTCTATAGAACTCAATTTAAATTTTTTTCAAGTTTTTTTTTTAATGCCTGAGAATGTAATTTCTTACCAGTTTCCTTGAAAACTTTTCCCACAAAATGAATATTCTCAATGTTAGAGTTTCCTTTTCTAATATTTGGGCCAATAGGCCGATATGTATATTTCTTCTTTTTCTTTTCCCAATCTGAAGAAAATAATTATTTTTTCCTCCATGTTTACTCTTTCTTAAAAACTCTGTGAAATTAATTAGCCTCATTCTCCCCATAGTCTGTGTTGGAGCACATTCTGGGTTTTAGTATTTTCTCATAAATCCATCAACCTCAAGTCTTGAATCATTTTCATTACTTCTCTCTGAACTCTATCCAGTTTTTCTACATATTTTCTACATACTTCTAATAATGATGACCTTAGAAATGAGTCCATAATCCAGGTGTGAGCTCAACATAGTTCTGTAGACAGAACCTGTCATTTCCATATTTTATGACATAAGTTTACTGCCAAAGGAAGAAGTTTCTGTCACTACTAGTCAATCTTCAAATTTTGGAGCTCTACATGGCTTTGACCTGGGCCCACCCTCTTTCTCTTCTCAGTCACCATTGTTTCCCTAGCAACTTTGTCTTCTATGATTTCAAACACCATCTGATGACCCTTTTCAAATCTGCATCTCCACCACAGACGTCTTCTTGTATATTATATGACAATAAGCCAAAATAAAAGAAAAAGAAGAAAAGCATTATAAAAAGTTAGTCGGCCTTTTTTGAGTGCTTACTATGTGCTGACTATCTTTAAACAATTTATATACATTGAATTAATCTCAACTATGATGAAAGTACTGTTATTTTTATTCTATAGAATAAGGAATGGCTACACAAATGAGTAATATTGTATGAACTTGTTTTTGCCCACATATTCATATACTTTTAAAATGAATTTATTCAAAGAATAGCTCTCTTTCAAAAATACAATTTATTATTTTCCTGCCAGTAATAATTCAGTGATTTCCTTTTGCTTTAGGCCAAACTCTAAATTCTTAACATTGTATAAACGGCCCTGACAACACCATGAAATAGAGACTATCTCTGGTTTACTCTAGTATCCCTAGAGGCTAGAATAATGTTTGGCAGTCTAGTCTGACCCATTTCTGATTTCTCATTCTCCCCTTTTGAATTTATGTCTCCTTAGCATTTAAGCTCTAGCTACATTCTTCTTTCAGTTCTTCAAATAAGGAAACTTCCAGGTTGAAGACCTTTGATAAACAGACTGCTCTTCTAAAATGTTCTTTATTCCCATCATTGTTAGTTAAATCAGATTCATTCCTTGGTAAACAGTTTAACTGTCACTGTTTTAGGGACCCCAGTGGTATAGCGGAGATTTGCCAATACCAGGTTGTAGAAGTTGATTATGTTCATTTCTTCTCAACTCCATGTTCTATGATACTGCTTTGGTGTCTTAGAGTAGACCATGGTGGTGGTGTGTGTAGCAAAGAAACAAGCAAATGCTACAAATCAAGACTCACTTCCCTTCCTCCCAGCAAGAGCCTATTGTTGAATGTCTAATAGCATACCAGTGAGGGAATTTTGCCTAATTCTCATGACATTTGATCATTTGTTATTCACTTAACACAACTGTAATTATGTAGCTATTCCATGATAACTTTAAATATCATTAAAATATCCTCCATTAGAGCATATGAATTGTGTCTTTTTTTTTTAACCATGTTCCTAGTAACTAGAAAAGTATCTGGCACTAAAAATATTTGCCAAATGCAAAAATGAATTATTGGTTTATCTATAGAAATTACTATATTTATTTAGACTTCAAGAGTTGAAGAATAGTTGATGCATTAGCTATCCATTGCTGCATATCAAATTGCCACACACTTAGCTGTTTAAAACAGCTCACATCTATTATCTCAAAATTTCTATGAGCCAATAGTCCAGACCCAGATGCTGGGTCCTCTGCTTCAGATTTCACAAGTCTATGGTCCAGAGTTTCATTTTGAATCTTTATGGGAAGAATTTGCTTCCAAGCTCATTCAGATAGCTCTTGCAACTCACTTCCTATTTTTTAAATTATATTCAGTTAGCCACTGTATAGTACATCCATAGTTTTTGATGTCATGTTCAATGATTCATTAGTTATGTATAATACCCAGTGTCATCACAACACATGCCCTCCTTAATACCCGTCACCCTGTTATCCTTGCCCGTTACCCCCTCCCCTCTAAAACCCTCAGTTTGTTTCCTGGGGTCCATAGTCTCTCGTGGTTTGTCTCCCACTCTGATTTCTCCCCCTTCAGATTTCCCTCCCTTCCCCAGTGGTCCTCTCTGCTATTGCTTATGTTCCACATATGAGTGAAACCATATGATAATTGTCTTTTTCTGCTTGACTTACTTCACTTAGCATAATCCCCTCCAGTTCCATCCATGTTGATGCAAATGATGGGTATTCATTTTTTCTGATGACTGAATAATATCCCATTGTATATATGGACCACATCTTCCTTATCCATTCATCTGTTGAAGGACATCTTGCCTCCTTTCACAGTTTGGCTATTGTGGACATTGCTGCTATGAACATTAGGGTGCATGCACTTCCTATAGTTGTAGGAGCAGCTGGGCTTTTTTCTTGTTGTCAGCTAGAAACCCCTCTTCAGCAACTGGAGGCCTCCTACAGTTCCTAAAGACTACCTAAAGTTCCTTGCAAGTGAGCACTCCCAACATGGTCCCTTACTCCATCAAGAAAGCAAGGAGAGTTTCTACAGTGTCTGCTATCAAGAGAGTCTTATATAGTAGAATGTAATCACAGGAGTGACTTCCAGGTTTTGCATGAAAACTTTCAGGTTTTTGGATGAAACTTTACAGGTCCATTTGGTTAGAAGCAGTCACAGGTCCTATCCACACTAAAGGGGATGGGATCACACAAAGTTATGAACACCAGGAGGAAGACTGGGGTGGTGCAGGTCAGATATTTATCATCGGCCTGCCTGCCACAGTTGTAGAAAATAATAAAGACTCATTAATTTAGGAAATATTTTTTTAAAAGCCTCATTACTGTTATACCTAATTACATAATAAATGGCTATAAAATTACAAGCGGAAATATAAAATGTCATAAATACCAATTAGAGCTACATTCAGGACTACTTGATTACTAGTTCTTCTAAAAACAATAATGCATTTTCATTAGTTTTATTTGGTTTTCACTTAGTGAATAGAAATATATACTTCTAGAAATTTAACTTAAATCTCAGGTTTTTTTGTAGAAAATGTTTTACTTTTTTATAGAATTACTTTTAAATTAAAGGACCCAATATTACCACCTTAGTTTTAGTTTTTAAGGCCCTTTTATTAAATAGCATTGCTAGTCAGTAAGAGGTATCAATTTTGGAAATATTATCCATAGAAAATGCATTATCTCTTTGATCTTGGTTACATTGGTCCATGAGAGATAATATGAGAATGTGAATGTAAGAAATTTTTTTAAAGATTTTATTTATTTATTTGACAGAGAGAGAGAGAGGGAACACAAGCAGGGGGAGTAGGAGTGGGAGAAGGAGTGGGAGAAGCAGGCTCTCTGCTGAGCAGGGAGTCTGATGCGGGACTCGATCCCCACACCCTGGGATCACGACTCTAGCCAAAGGCCGATGCCTAACAACTGAGCCACCCAGGTGTCCTGAATGTAAGAAATTGGACAGGAAGTATTTCTTTAATTCACTCCAAATTGTAAGTGATGAAGATAATTTTTATTCAAAGCTATATCCCCTGTGCCTGACTCACATTAGGGGCTCAGAAGTATTTATTGCATGAATGTTGCAATGTATTCACACCCTGGTTCCTTTGCTCCATCCTCAACCCTTTCACCTTCCTCGTCTCAAGCAAAGATGGTGCAAATACATAGAAAATCAGAGAGGAAAAAACAGCAAAATAGTGTAGAAAACAATACACTTTCTTCTCCTGATTTGATTTAGTTAAACAATGTCTTTTGTGTTTACATTAAAATGGCAAAAATAATATCCACTTATTCCTAATAATAGAGACTACCAAGATATGGGTTGCCTATTAAAAATTCAGCATATAATACCTTTATGATATTATTCTAATTTGATTTTTTGCCTGTTTAGTAATTCCATTTCTAGACAGAAATGGTACAAAATTATCCATTCTGCTCTACTTCACTTATGCCAAATAAATATTTGCATCTTATCAAAACTGGCAAGAACTGAAACCAGTGAACTATTTTGCAGTGAATACTGATCTAAACAACAAAAGGAGAAAACCATGACAATTCCTGCAATTCATATCAGTAAAGTGAAAAATTTATAATAAGAAATGTAAAATAAAACTTGTTCATAATATGTTTTAAATCTCTCTGCCAAACTCTGTTAACATCTGCCATGACTGCTAGGTATTCATGAACTTTTCATTTGCTTGAGTAAGTTGATAGCCATGTAGTAATGAGTCTGTCGACTGATAATTCAGTGTCAACCAGGTGGATGAAAAAGCTCTGGTTTCCAAAACTCAATTGCATGTTTGAATTGTCATGGTTGAATTAGCAGAGAAGATGCTTCATTTATAATTTTTCTCCAGCTGAGCTTCATAGTTTGTGATATGACTATGAAGAAAGACATTGTTCAGGAAAGCACCCCAAAAAAACCTATGTAAATTACAGTTCTTCTGCATTCCAGACAAGGAGTTGAGTCCCATGTCCATTATTGCTGGCTGTTAAATGTAAGTAGTTTCTGCTCCTTTATGGACATTGCAATTCCATTCGTCCAACTTGATGAGTGTTTATTATGTGTGGAATATTGTAGTAAATTGCAGGTATCAAAACTATATAAAGTGCAGGGTCTTCTCTACAGGATTTTCCCTTGTGGTAAGATAGATAAATAATTTCTACAAAGGAGGCAGATTTCTGCATGGGCGCCTGTTGCTTCTCAAAGAATCATTAACTTCTGTAAGAAAGTCATTTCAATCCAAATGTGTTTCTGAAAACACATGAAATTCTCACAAAATTTGCAATGCAAGACTATTTGCTAATCTAGGAAAAGGGAGTATTATGGAAGGATAACTAATAGATTTTCCAGGGACTGTAGTCATGCTATCTAAATGTTTACCTGCATTCTTTTGTTCTGATTGCATAGGTAAAAGTGAATATTTAGGTTAATGACATTTTTTTCTTTTCTATCTTAGAAAGCCCAGTGTTTATTGGACTTTTGTACAAGCCATCACATGAGATACTTTGATAAAAAATGCCATTTATCATTTTTATCACTAGTCTATGGCCTTCTTTTCTCCTGGTCTCCTTTTCCCCTCTCACCTTCTCATTCTTGATCCTACCCACCAAATGCAGTTCTCCACCATGTTAATAGCAACTTCCTCACCTCTGAATCTTGCTCTGTAACTACTGAAACCCCCTTTCAAAAACTGTAATAGAAGAGTTCTGTTTAGAAAGTCATTTGAAAAATGTCAGGAACAACCCTTTGCCCTGTCTCCTTAGCATTCTGAAAGTTGCCAGTCAACCTCCCTGTGGTTCACTACCTAGACCACAGTTTCAAGAACTGAACTGTGGACCCTTGTTCAGTGTCCCCTGCTAAAAATCAATGTAAACAGTTTAGATCAAAATGGGCTTTCTGAACTCACATTTTAGCATGTTGAGCCACCACTATGGAATGTTTGGGATTCTATTAATACAGCTTTTTGCTTTAAAAGAAAGTATTCTTTCAGTACTGAAAAGGTAGCTGCTTTATTTTCGAGTGGCAAAAATGGCAGAAAAATTTGGTCTAGAATATAGCTAGTTGGAGTATCATAATTTTGTCATTAATAAGTAAAGGGTTATTTTACAAGCTGTAATTTGAAAATATATATACTTAGGTCAAAAATTATAGGCTGGTAAATGTGAAATGCTAAGGTATATTGGAGAGTACGTACTTGAATACATATGAAAACTACACTATCTAATGATTTCTGACATTCATTGTTCTGTGCTTCCTAAAAGCTCAAAGAACAAAAATACATTTTATAATGATCCCTACAATTTCATAGTTATTGCAGTTAAAAATAACAAGTGTAGTCTACTCTCCGTAGCACTCCCTAAAACTCTATCCCTAAAAAATGGTTCAATGATATGTCTCAGCAGTAAAAGAAGTGTTTTTATTTTCTACTCTCACATGCCTTTCTTGTATCCACTGCTGGAAGTCAGTCTCCCTAAAAAGTTCTCATGACATTTGACTTGTACAGATTTATTACACTTAATGTATAGTCTGTGTTATTTCTATGCTAATCTTATCTTCCCTGCTATACTGCCAAATTCTTAAATGATGATTCTACAACTCAACAACCTTCAGACTGTTATAATGTCTATCCTAATGCCTTGCATCCAACTATCACTTATTGAAAAAATGTTGGCCGTGAATCAAGAATTAGCCATGATTATAGGCACGCTACTAACAGAGATGGAAATAGTCTAAATCTCCACTATCCTCCTCTTTCATCGCAGAGAACCACTGGTCAATACTCTTGAGCTGCTATATAAATGTGTAGTACTAAAACTAGTGGACAAACCAAATATTCCAGTAATATGAATAATATTCAGGTTTTTGTCACACTAGGAAGTATTCAGAAGTATTAACACAAAACCTTGAAAATTTATTTTTATAATCCATCAAGAGTGATCTATTTAAGAATGAATCGGACTGTTATTTAGGGATAGTCTGGGTTTTACATTTAAATATACATATATACTACTTTTAGAATAATATATGGATACTTTTATTTGCTAAATATAATTTAGTTAAAATGGGGAAAATGTCTAAGTATTATCCCAAATATAATTTCCCAATTACATAAATCATGGGGGCATTATTTCATAGAAGAAGGATAATTTAATTAAAAATATAGTATGAATCACTTTTAAGGAACTGGATATGTATTAACACATTGAAGCTACACACCCACTGAATTTCCAAACTCTCCTCTTTTATGGAGGGCAAAAGAGAGACAGAAAGAGATGCTGACTGGCCCTGCCTATCCATCTCTGCCCTTTCTCCTGTGATTTTTGCAGTGAATTTCACTGGCTACTTTTTTTTCTGCCAGATATTAAATACTAGCTTTATTAGTTTTATTTGGAAATTTATCTTTGCTTTTTCTAAAAAAAAAGTTTATATATTAGTGTATTAACTGTAATCATTCGTTTTTTTTTCCTGTCTTTGCTCTGGTCTGTGAATACTTTAAGAGAAAACACATGATGTGCTCACTTTGATTTTTTGGTCCAGAGTACATTTAATACACTTTCATTATAGGAATAAGCAAATTCATGAAATTTCAAAATTATTTCAACTTCCCTATGTGCCAGTGTAGGAATTTGGAGACCAATCATAAATAAGATCAATAGTTTGCCCATCCTGATTCTAGTGAAAATTGAAGAATTAGTGGAGAATCCTAAAACTGATTTGATTTACTCTAGTATGGTAAGTAACTGAATTGGGACTGAATCATAACTTCTGGAATATGTGAGATTGGATAAAGGACATGGAATTTGGAGTAAAAATTCTGAATTCTCATGCTAGACCTTCACATTTCTGTTTGTGAAGTCTTGGACATGTTACCTAATCTCCCTGAACCTCAGGAAGAGAGGGGATCTGAAATAGGGTCAACCAGTCTACCTTACTTTAAGGATCTAATTATAGTCAAACCAATTTCTGTGGCTGAAGAATTCAGGCAGCATAGTTTGAAATGTAGACGGATTCATTAGGCTATATATTTTACATTAATATTTTACAATATTAAAATATTTTATATTATTTACCATCTTGTTTCTCCAAAGTGGAATTAACATAAGCTCAGTGCCCCAGATTTGCTGCATTATCACCATGTTACTATTTTTAGCTTTCTAGTAGATGCCTGTTTTGAGAAACGTCTAAACCTTTATTTTCCCTATGTTGGAGAGTGCATACCTATAGCAATACCATTTATTTTGTGCTTAAAGGCTAGTTGTTCTTTGCAACAATGAAAGATCAGTCCTTTAGATAAGGACTTCTTTTTTGCATTGTAGCTCAGCTGTGTGTTTAAGTCATTTATCCTTGTCTCATTTCTTTAGGATTTTTCACACGTGCTACTGAACATACTTTATTGATTTATTACCACAGTTTTGTTACTTGAACTTTTTTCCCTACACACAGACCTAGATCTGTGGAAAGTGTATCTCCTTTGGTGCTCCTCCCAAATCATGCGGGTGGCCAATGGAATCAATCTGTCACCTAAAACTTCCACCATATTGAAAGCATGTGAAAGCCATTCTTCTGTCTGTGCCCATCACTTCTGCCTGCAGGGTTACTGGTATGAGACATTCCAACTAGGCTGTTGAGATAGGAATGTGAGTTAGTCTGGGCAGGAATTGTAAACCTAGGGGTGTTTTGCTGTTATTAACCACAGCATGTACATCCTGTTTCAGAGTCTTCTTTTTTGAACAAAGTGTGTGTTCACTTGCTCTAATTTCCTATTTCCTCCCCAACTAAAATAAAGTGGCTGACACCAGAGATTGACAGCTGGACAAAGACAGAGAAAGTACTCACATTATCTTGTGCATCACTTACTTTTGGTTTGTCTGGTGTTATGTCACACATTGATCATATTTGTGCGTGGGTACATTTAATACAAGAGCCTTCAAATCCAGTCTTCTTCAAACACAACTGTTCATATAAATCAAATACATAAACTCCTAAATTCAGGATTCACACCAATTACTATTACTTTAAAAGAACCCAAGTTTATCATTCCTGCACAGACTAACTCACATTCTTGGCTGCAAAGGCCTACTTACTTGGAATGTCTACCCTTAGAAATGCACATTTTGTGCAGTTATTTCTATCTCATATATTTAACCCACAAACTGAATATAGTTGAAAACAGGAGCAAGTCTGTTTCAAATTATGTGACACACTTAGGATATTAACAAAGATCATAGGAAAGCATACTGACAGAGCATAACGACTTAAAAATACAAAATCAGAATCAGTGAAAAGGAAAACACCTTAAATTTCCAACTACTACTAATACAAATTTTGCAAAAATTAGTAAAACTCCAGGGTTTTAAAAAATTCTTTCAAAAATAAGTTTAAACCCCACAGATTTAGTTTCTGAGAAGTATTCTTAAAAATGAAATATCAAGGAATATTTCTTGGGACTTCTAAAGAGCCCATTTATAATGTGCCTACTGATACATATAATATATATTTCTGGGAGTAGGCATAAGCATTACTGTAAAAGACATAACGATTTTATTCCACAGAGTGCAAGGTTGAAGTAAAAGAATCTGAAGAAAAGAGAGGGAAATAGGACATTCAGGAACCCAATAATATAATATCCTATGACATAGCATGCCAGCTAATTTAACAACGAATTAGATGGCTAAAACTGAATTGAGTTGCTATCCTTTCTTGGGGAAAACACCAGGGAGTTTTCCATGAATAAGAGCCAATGAATCAAGACCAAAGGGAACTGACCACACCTGCCTTGAATAATAGAAGAATGGGATCTGGAACCAGAAATTGAGCAGCCTAATGCATGCTGATAGAAACACCACCAGTGACTTCCCATAACCTTGAAACCATATGCATGGGGTTCCCTGTATCAGTGAAAGCAGGGCTGACAAACCTCAGCAAGCCTCCTTTAGTGTACTCCTACATTGCTCTAGAAACCAAGCCAAGTGGACATGCATTTCTATAATGGAATGTGTCTTTTCTCTCTCCTTGTCTGTGGCTTCTTTGTATATGTGTTGGCTACCACTGCTCAGAAGTGGCTTGTAAGAAATGCAATACTATTAAGATACACAAATAAGTCACATTTTTGTCTAAGCCAATACAATAAATTTCCAGTCAGAAGAATCTTTTTGGCTACCTCAAAATAACCCAGAAGTCTCTGCTATTTATGCAGGATCTTCTGCATTTAACTTCTTAATTCTTTTACTTTTTTTTTTTAACCTTTCATTTCACCATTTATTTCCTTTGTCATAGATTAGGAAAGCTCTTTTGTTGAGTTCCATATGTTTCATATGGGTGTTTTAATAGTTAAATGAAGTTGACAGATAACTAAATCAACAGAGGTTTATTATCTTATATATGTAAATCTCTGTTGTAGGAATCCTGTAGGTTAAAAACAGATGTCTGTCTTCTCACTCAAAAACAGATGATCTAGTAATTTAGAGAAACAGTAATATGCTTTGTAAAGTTGTTAATTTGTGTATTACTGACAACAGCATGTGCACAGATTGCCTTAAAGGGTGAAGTTGCATTTTTAAGGATTCCTGCGGTAGAGTTAATAATCAATTTCTCAAAACAAATCCTAGATTTTTTTTTTTTTGGTGTCTAAACTTAAACAGAATTATTTTCAGCACAGTTAGCTATATTCACTGGCATTCTATTCTAAAAACATTTTAAACTGAGAAACAAACAATGGGATATTAAAGTGCATGTCTGTGGACGAGAGATGAGAAAATCATACTAGCATATTGTTTTAGGTAACTTTGTGGAAATCCTAACACCAAAATAGACCCCACAAGATTAAATAATGTGTTTGATTTTGATACACATTATAGTTCTTTCTTTTGCTAAAAATCATAGTAGAATTTCAGTAAATGCTCCTTTTTAGATTTTTTCTTCATTTGTACCAAGAGGTATTTGGTAAATATTTATATGAAAATATGAGAAAAATCTAACCAAAGAAATTTTTCAAAAATACTTGACCCATATTTTAAATCCATACTGAGCTCTTTTAGAAACTATTAGAAAAATCTTATACTGAAATCAGGTTTTCTGTATATAGCAAGTACTTCATAAACCAGTACTTCAAAAAACACAAATACTTCATAAAGTTGTTCTTTCTCTGTTAAACGTTCTAAAATATACTTAAGCTATTAGCTCAAGAGGAATGTGGTAAATGCCTAAGATGACAAAGCAAGAAAGCACTGACTCTTCCAACAACAAAGCAGTCTAGGAAAGATTTGATCAATAAAAAAAAGTTTAGAAGAAACATTTGACATAATGAATGGTGGTAGTCATAAACTTGGGAATAGGTTTTTCTAAGATCACACGTGAAGATTACTGTACATTAACATATGCCCCAGTAAATGAGTTAGATTGGTAAAAAGAATAAAACTGGAATTTGACACTGATTCTGATTATATTGTGCTGATTGAACCATAATTATTCTAGAAATCTTGATGATATATTGCCATTCATTCATGGAGTCATTCATTAATTTATTCATCATATGTGTTCATCATATAAAGTATGTATGCCCTCAAGTTACTCATACAGTAAAGGAAGGAAATGGGCTTGTTAAAATAAAACAATGTGACTAGATCTATGTTATAAGCTGGAGCTGGAGCTATGTAGGAGATGCCAGGAAAGTATTCATAGTGGAAATTGCTTTGAGCTGCATCTTGAAGGATGTCCAGGAATTTTCCTGAATAGGAGAAGAATTTTATATAAAGAGAATAACATTAGCCAGAATTTTCGAAGTTATTTTCTGAGAAGAACTAGGTGTCAAATAAATAAGATGTCCATACCTAAATACGTATGACAAACACTGGGTTACACAAAGACAGAAAGGTTTCTTTAATGCAGAATGCTCACAAATTTTAACAATTGTTTCTTAAATTTTCTTGATTATAAATGGAATTTAGGTCAATTAGTCAAAACACTGACTTCATGAACTCATTGTCTTAATCTGTTCAGACTTCTACACCAAAATACCACAGGCTGGGTAGCTTATAAACAGAAACTCATTCCTCACAATTCTGGTGGTGGGAAATGAGAAATCAGAGTGACAGCATGGTTACATTCCGGTACAAGCTATCTTTCAGGTTGCAGACTTTTCATTGTGTCTTAATGCAATAGAAAAGCCTAGGGATCTCTATCAGTCCTCTTTTATAAAGGCACTAATCCTTTTCATGGGCTTTGCTCTCATCATCTAAGCACCTCCCAAAGGCCACACCTCTGAATCCCATCACATTTAATATTAGGATTTCAACTTATGAATTTGAGAGGGACACATATATTCAAGCCATAACTTTCACCTCAGATATATGATTCATAATCTTTCAAATAGGTCTGAAATTCCATAACTTTTGACAATGTCCCAATTGATTCTTAAGGTCTTCAAGTTTGAAAAATACTAATGTTTAAGCAATTGCGCAGTCAAGATCTTCATAAGGAGAACGTGGCATATGCCACTTTTAAAACTTAATTGACACTATAACTTTTACGTGAAAAATCCTTACTAGAATGTTGTGAAATAATTGTGCTTTTCAGAGCATGTGTTTCTGAACACAGGGTATAGGACTTGCTACACAAGAATGTAGTGGTGAGACAATGAAGCCAGGTTAAGGTATTTGTACTTTATCTTATGAGTGATGGGAAGCCAAGAATCATTTTTGAAGCCAGTAAGATTAGGTTTGGAAATGTCCATTAGTGATTTTATATATGCTTCATCTCATGGCATAGCATAGTCATGGTTATGAAGTTACACATAATGTAAGACAATGATGAGAACAAATAGAAAAGTAAATAAGAGGGGATCATATAAAATGGAGTGAGCAATGAAGGTAGTGCACCAATGCATTCAGTATTGAATTTACACTTTTGCAGTGAATGAATCATGAATGTGGCTAAAATTTTCTAATGGGCAACCAGAAAAAGAAAGCAAAATCAAATTTAAGTTCAAGAATAGGGTTGCTTGATTTGTTGAGTGGAAGAATAAAAGAATGATGGACTTACTGAATAACTGAATGGAAATTTACTTTTCAAGAAAAGAAATCTAGTAACTTCATGGAAGATGGAAGGCTGAAGGAAATTCTGGTGGCTAAAGCACGAATCTGATAATCTAAGTGAGAGATAGTTATAATGTGATAATCTAAGTGACAGAGAATAAGGGGCTACTAGTACAAATTGATAGGAAAAAGCAAATTCAAGAAACAATTCTGAGATTAAATGGACAGATTTTAGTGATTTGATTATGGAGAATGAAAAGAAAACACATGATAACAGCAGAAGATGAGACAAGGGTTCTAAATGACAATGTACATTATTTTAAAGATTTTTTTTAAAATTTTATTTATTTATTTGACAGATACAAGTAGGCAGAGAGAGAGGAGGAAGCAGGCTTTCTACCTAGCAGAGAGCCCAATGCAGGGCTCAATCCCAGGACTCTGGGATCATGACCTGAGCTGAAGACAGAGGCTTTAACTCACTGAGCCAGCCAGGCGCCCCGACAATGTATATTATTTTAAAAGATAAAGATTATAGAATGGAAACTAATTTAAGGAAGGGGTGCTTGGAGGTGAAATAATAAGTTCAATTTGGAATATATTAAGTTTGACATTTCCATAGGCTGTTGAAAATATATTTTTTGGAATTCAAGAGAGAATGTATAGGCCAGTGATTGTTCACCTAACAATCCATGTAGATTTTCTAGGACAGCAATAACATTAATTACAATATTTCTTCATTTCCTAATAATACTTTAAAATTGTGAACAGAAAGGCTATCATAAAATAAAGATAAGTATTTTCAACATACCAGAATATTAGTTTGAGAAAAGCTATTAATAAATATAACCATGACTATTTAAGAAAGTGCTGTTTTTAATTGTGGAAAGAGTAGAAAACACTTATCTGAAGAACCTTGGAACTAAAAGAAAACATCAGGCCTAAAAAATTTATATTAATACTATACATATCTTTCTTATAAAAGAAACAAATCAGGAATAGTGTTTTAATAGATATTCTGCTTTACCGAGGTGCTTTGTCAGAAATGAAGAGGCAAACAAAGCTATAGTTCATAAACACCACAGCAAGCAAGCAACCAGCCAACCAGTATTTTATTGTGATATAATGCAGAGATAAAAACAAAACTGGTTAATTAAAATTAGTTCTTCTCTAACTAGCCTCAAGACGCTAGAAAAATATAACAAAAAATGTATTTAAATTATTCTGAGTAAACTTGTTAAATTAATAAATAAAAAGGGAAGAATTATTTAAAAGTCTTTTACAAAGATTATTTTTTCAACATTAAAAACCTCTTTGGGACATGCTGCAACGTAACTAAGAACACTTTAGAAACTCTATGTAACTGTTAGATCTTAGGAAAAGGAGGAGGTGATGATTTTTCCTTTGTCCCTGCAGGCTCCAAGGGGCAGTCCCAAGTGAATCGCAGTCTTAGAACAAACCTGTCAAATTCTGTAACTCCATACAGCTGGAGTCCTGAGCTATCCTTCCCTGGGCTATGGATGGGGTGGGAGTGGAGAGAAGATGCTGAGCTGGTTTAGTCTGGGTGTCACAGTGCAGGTTATTAAAATGGGTGATCCAAGCAGCCATATTCAGAAGTAAAACCAAAACCAAAACTAAAATCTGAGTAGTATGTCAATATTATTTGTCAGTTTCAAGGCAAAGAAAGAGGAAAACCTATGCAATAATCACTGTGGTTAGGAACAAGAAATTCCAGATAGGAAGAGAGAAGTTTTGGATCAGAAAGGTAAGGGGTGGAGCTTAAAAGTCCTCTTGGTCTGTGGCTACTTCTGATTTTCACAGAACACATGAAAACTAGAAGAATAGGAAAGAAGAACTAAGGGAGCAATTCTCAATTTAGTCATTGAAACTGAATGTCAGCGATTGCCTGCTCAAAGAAACTCAACAAATCAGTTATTGCAACATGGGTTTTAAAGCTCCCTGAGATTAATTCATCCTGTATCACCCAAAGGTTAGTTTATTTAGTGAGCACAAAGTGCCAGAAGCTGAAAATAAGGCAAGGAATGGACAAACTCTCTATTTTCATGGACTATTTTAGGGGTGGTCAGGGTCCAAAAACAATAATCACAAGAAAATTAATTTGAATTCATGTAAAAAGAATATGATTTTAAGTCATTTGGGAAAAGACAAAAATAATGTGATAAAATCTACCAAAGTATTGTGGCAATTTGTAGCTTGGGAAAGCATGAGATTTTGAATCCAAGCTCAAATATTACTCTTCCTCAGAGGCTTTTCTAAATTAAGCGGTATCACATTTGCCTCTGTTGGAAAGTCTTCAGATCCAAATACTTATTCAGACAATGAGTGAAGTCTCATTTAGGGGACTCATTTATCTCTGTTTTTGCTCCATCCTGTGTTCTCTAACTTTATTACAGAGACCACTTTGGAAGCCTATCTTCAAGGAATTTGACAGATTTGATCCCTGGCCAACATACCAACCATTCTTCATAGGAGCTCATAATGTTTAAACAAAACTCTTTGGAAACAATAGATCACATAGGTACTTTGTGCTCTAAACTACAATCCTCATCCCAGTCACCAACACATCTGGAGCAGTTGGTTAGCTACTTATTACCCACTCTATAAATACTTGTGACTCAACTGCGTGTGAGGTTCTATTGTTTGCCCTCTGTAAGTCATATTTCCACAAAAGGAATGTAAACAATATGATGTTCAAAACAGCACTGTCTTCTCTGTTCGTATATCATTCCTCACTTTTCCCTTCTAAAATTCACAAAAGGAAAAAAATTTTTTTTTATCTTTCACACTGATTTTTCTACATAAACTTTAGAGACATGTTGAGTTAATGTAAGTAGACTTCGTGAGAGCCAAGTTGCAATTTTTTAAAAAATGAAGTTTGTAACAACAAACCTTCAGTTTGTTTCCTAAGATTAAGAGTCCCTTATGGTGTGTCTCCCTCCCTGATCCCATCTTTTCATTTTTCCCTCCCTCCCCCCACAATTATGCTAAGTGAAATAAGTCAATCAGATAAAGAGAATTATCATATGATCTCATTGATATAAGTATGAATATTTAAAAATATTCGAGATTCCATACAAATTTTAGGAATATTTTGTTCTAGCTTTATGAGAAATGCTTTTGATATTTTGATAGGGACTGCATTAAATGTGTAAATTGCTTTGGGTAGTATAGACATTTTAACAATATTTGTTCTTCCAATCCATGAGCATGAAATGTGTTTCCATTTCTTTGTGTCTTCTTCAATTTCTTTCACAGTGTTTTTTAGTCCTCAGAGCCCAAGACTTTCACCTCTTTGTTTAGGTCTATTTCTAGGTATCTTATGGTTTTGGGTTCAACTGTAAATGGGATTGATTCCTTAATTTCTCTTTCTGCTTCTTCATTATTGGTGTATTGAAATGCAACAGATTTCTGTAGATTGATTTTGTATCCTATGATTTTACTGAATTTATCAGTTCTAGCAGTTTTTTGATAGAATCTTTAGGATTTTATATAGAGAATATCATGTCATCTGCAAATAGTGCCAGTTTGACTTCCTTCTTGCCAATTTGGTGACTTTTAATTTCTTTTTTTGTTCTTTAATTGCAATAACAATGGTGATAGTGAATATCTCTGTCTTGTTCTTGACAGTAGAGAACAAACAGAGCTTTTCCTCATTGAGGATGATGTTAGCTGTGAGTTTTCCATATATGGTCTCTTGCTCTCTCTTTTTTTCCAAAAAAAATTGTCCTGGGCTTGAAACAACACTGCTTTATTTATTTATTTATTTATTTATTTATAACATCTTAATTTTATTTTTTTTTTCAGTGTTCCAAGATTCACTGTTTATGAACCACACCCAGTGCTCTATGCAACATGTGCCCTCCTTAATACCCACCACCAGGCTCACCCATCCTCACTCCCTCCCTTCCAAAACTCTCAGTTTGTTTCTCAGAGTCCACAGTCTCTAATGGTTCATCTCCCCCTCCAATTTCCCCCAAGTCACTTTTCCTTTCCTTCTCCTAATGTCCTCCATGTTACTCCTTATGCTCCACAAGGAAGTAAAGAAGATGTGGTCCATATATACAATGGAATATTATGTGGCCATCAGAAAGGATGACTACCCAAGTTTTATATCAACATGGACAGGACTGGAGGAGATTATGCTGAGTGAAATAAGTCAAGCAGAGAAAGTCAATTATATGGTTTCACTTACTTGTGGACTATATATGGTCTCTTATATTGAGGTTTATTCCCTCTAAACAGACTTTGTTGAGGGTTTTTTATCATGAAGGGAGGATACACATTGTCAAATACTTTTTCTGTACCTACCGAAATGATCATATGGTTCTTATCCTTTCTTTTATTAATGTGGTGTACTACACTGGGTGATTTGTGACTAATGAACCACTCTCACAACCCAGGAATAAATACCGCTTGACTGTGATGAATAATTTTTTAAAATATATTTTAGATTCAGTTTGCTAGTATTTTATAGAGAATTTTTGCATCCATGTTCATCAGGGATATTTGCCTATAGTTCTCTTTTTCAGTAGAAAAATAGGCACATAGATCAATGGAACAGAATGGAAAACCCAGATATGATTCCACAATTATATGGCTGATTAATCTTTGACAAAGCAGGAAAGAACATCCAAAGTAAAAAAAGACAATGTTTTGAAAAAGGGTGTTGGGGAAAATGGACAGCAACATGCAGAAGAATGAGACTTAGCCATTTTCTTACACCATACACAAAAAATAACTTCAAAATGAATGAAAGACCCAAATGTGAGACATGAAACCATAAAAACCCTAGAGGAGAATACAGGCCATAGTCTCTTTGACATTAGCTGTAGCAGCTTCCCTCTACATATGTCTCCCGAGCCAAAGGAAACAAAAATAAAAATAAACTATTGGTATTTCCTCAAAATAAAAAGCTTCTGCACAGCAAAGGAAACAACAAAATTAATAGGCAACCTACTGAATGGGAGAAGATATTTGCAATGACATATCTGATAAAAGGTTAGTATCTGGGACGCCTGGGTGGCTCAGTTGGTTAAGCAGCTGCCTTTGGCTCAGGTCATGATCCCAGTGTCCTGGGATCGAGTCCCACATCAGTCTCCTTGCTCAGCAGTGAGCCTGCTTCTCCCTCTGCCTCTGTCTGCCTGTGCTTGCTCCTGTGCTCTCTCTCTATCTGACAAATAAATAAATAAATAAAATCTTAAAAAAAAAAAAAAGGTTAGTATCTAAAATATATAAAGAACTTATAAAGCTCAACACTCAAAAAGTAAATAATCCAATTAAAAAAATGGGCAGAAGATTTTAAAAAATTAAAATTAAAATTAAAAAAATAAAAATTTTTTTAAAGTGGGCAGAAGATATGAATAGACATTTCTCCAAAGAAGATATACAGAAGGCTGATAGACACATGAAAAAATGTTCAACATCACTCATCATCAGGGAGATACAAATTAAAACTGCAATGATATATCACCTCAAACCTGTAAGAATGGGTACACTCAACAACATGGGAAACAAAAGGCATTGATGAAGATGTGGAGGAAGGGGAACCCTCTTGCACTGTTGGCAGCAACGCAAACTGATGCAACCATTCTGGAAAACAGTATGGAAGTTCTTCAAAATGTTAAAAATAGAACTACCTTATTCACTGCAGCTACAACTACAGCAATTTACTACTAGGTATTTACTCAAAGAATGCAAAAAAAAAAAAAAAACTAATTCAAAGGGTTATGTGCACCCTAATGTTTATATCAGCACTATTTGAAATAACCAAGATATGGAAAGATCCTACATGCCATTGACAGATGAAAGGATAAAGAAGATGTAGTCTATATATACAATGGAATATTAGTCAGCCATAAAAAAGAATGAATTCTTGCCATTTGCAACAACACAGATGGAGCTAGAGAGTATTATGCTAAGCAAAATAAGTCAGTCAGAGTAAAATAAATACCATATGATTTTACTCATATATGGAATTTAAGAAACAAAATAAAAGAACAAAAGGGGAAAGAGAGAAAGAAGCAAGCCAAGAAACAAACTCTTAACAATAGAGAACAGGGGCGCCTGGGTGGCTCAGTGGGTTAAGTCGCTGCCTTTGGCTCAGGTCATGATCTCAGGGTCCTGGGATCGAGTCCCTCATGGGCTCTCTGCTCAGCAGGGAGCCTGCTTCCCCCTCTCTCTCTCTGCCTGCCTCTCTGCCTACTTTTGATCTCTCTATCTGTCAAATAAATAAAAAAAAATAAAATATTTTTTAAAAAAAGGAAAAAAAAACAATAGAGAACAAATTAATGGTTACCAGAAGGGATGTGGATGGAGGGAGGTTTAAAATAGATGGGGATTAAGGAATGCACTTGTGATGAGCATAGTATGAAAGCGTTAAATCACTATACTTTACCTCTGAAACTAATGTTACAAGTATGTAAACTAACTGGAATGTAAATAAAAATTTTAAAAATAAAAATATTTGAATGAATCTGATTTAATATGTTTTAATCCTTTAAGAGAGGGTAACCACTTGATGTAAACCTTCATACTTTTTGCTCTTGGCCTGCTTTAGGCTTTGACTTTTCTTCTACCTTCTATCTTTTTTGGAAGGTTTATTCTACTTGTGTTGTAGAAATACTAACATAGAAATAAAACAAAACAAAACAAAAAACAAAGACAAAACCTCTTACAAAATCCATTCCTCCTCTTGAAGTAACAAAGAGCTATAAAATAATAGTTAATCAAAGTTTTTTTTTTCCTTCCAATATCCACCCCATCACATTTTTTTGTTCCTTCTTCTTAGTAGCTTCACAAAGCTAATAATAATTAACATTTGTATAGTGCATTCTAGCTTACCATTCCAGCTTTTTCACAAGCATTGCCTCATTTAGTCCTCACACTAAGCCTTTAGGGTGGCTATTATTATCACCATCAAGCTGCAGACAAGGAAACTAGGATTCAAAGAAGCTACATAGCTTGTAAAGTCGTTTTCAATATTCACTGGATCTATTATGCAGCCATTAAAAAATGAGAATTTTGTTGACAATTTAATGACATGGAAAAATGTTCATGAAAAATACATTTTAAAAATACCAGACCATAAACTATAGTAAGTGGATCCTATTTTCTCCTTTCTGCACTTCAAATTTTCCATAAAAAACATGCACTAATTATCATAATATGATTAGATCTATAATAATTTTTATTGTCTAGCAAAATCAACATTGACCTCAAACTATGTTCAGTTCCACTGCCAAATTGCTTACAGAAAAACTATTGATGTTATAGCAATGTAACTATAAATAAACATTTGGCAAAGAATGAATTCAGCTTTGCAAATGAAAAGGTTAACTTTTAAATAAAATCATCTGTGTTTTATTCTCATTTTTCCATAAAAAAATATCAGATTAGGTGCCTATCAATAGAAATGGACAAAAAGGGTATACATTGTCTAGGGAATCTTAACATTTTTTTCCATTTTTCTGAGGATAATGCAGGACTTAAAATATCTAAGACTTATTGATAGTTAATAATTTTGTGCTAGGTGTTTTTGAAAGCACTGTAGTAGATTAATTCATTGAAATCTGACAACATTTATATGAAATTGGTCTTATTTATGACACACTTTTACAGATTAGGAAACTTAGACTTGGAAATGTAAGATGCATTGCTCATATTTATGGCAAATGAATACAATTCAAGCTCAACTATTTCTTTTCCCAAAGCCCCTGTTCTCAAGCTACTAATCCTGCACTTCTTATATTGAAGAAAGTATGAGTAATCTTAACCCCCGTGACCTAAACTTCACCTAGTAATCTTAATTTATTAGCTCTATTTGTTAACCTCCTTCGTTATTTATTTTAAGTTTTAGAACCAAATTTAGTTCTTGGTGCTATTGTTTATTAGGTTGCTATCTGTTATTATAGAGATAAATATAAATGCGCTTTTTTTACTGCTTCTATTAACTAGTCATTTGGAGAGTACAGTGAACTGGGGAATAAACAAAAAATTCCCCCAGTGAGGAATTCACAATTTTCCGGGCTTAATGAATCTTGAAATGTCAAGTCATCAGATTTTTATATCCCAATTGAATTCACATTTTGGAACTTACAAACAGAAAAAAAATCACTCAAAATATTATTTTATTCATCAAATACTGATCATAAAGGGTCTTCATCTTTATATCATGAAGGGGAACTTTTGAAGGTGCTCTCCATTTGAGTTTTTACATCAGTAATAGGTTGTCTTGACATTTATTCAAACCATATTTGAAAAACTAAATTATCCCCTTATCTTTGCAGTAATAATTCTGACTCTTCTGACTCTGCTAAACTCTCTGGAAGGTCATAGGTTTAAGACTGTAATGTGTCAAGATAAAAAATGCCAAATGTCATGTGGGAACTGAAATGGCACATCCAAGGAGAAGTGACTAATCTGAGAAGTAGCATTTTCTTGGTGATTGCAGCTTTCTCTTGCTTATTTTCTATGTAAAAATACATTTTATCATTTTATTTAGTTTCATATTTTAGTGAAACATTGCCTTCACTCAATTTGGTATATCGTATGATAAGAATATTTTAGAGTTGACATAATTTTTCTAAATATTTCACTGATCTTTATTATTTACTTTTGAGACACTGACCATCATCATGCCTATTGCTCATTCATTATACTTTCACTAAAGCAGAATAACATAAATTGTCTGCTTTTATATTTCTTCTTTTTTTTTTAGACTTTATTTATTTACTTGACAGACAGAGATCACCAGTAGGCTGAGAGGCAGGCAGAGAGGGGGGGGGGAAGCAGGCTCCCTGCTGAGCAGAGAGCCCAATACAGGTAGATCCCAGGACCCTGAGATCATGACCTGAGCTGAAAGCAGATGCTTTAACCCACTGAGCCACCCAGGCGCCCCTGCTTTTATATTTCATATGAATTGTTTTACTCATTGTATAAAATAAAATGCTATGCTATTTTCTGTAACACTGTGATCCAAACTGCAAATGCAGATGTACAAGATTTTAAAGGTTCTCAAATATGAACATTCTTCAGTTACAAAGTAATTTATCCCAAGTTCCATTAAAGAATATGCTTTGCCATGTACTTATACTTTAAATATTAAGCCTTACAAATCAAACCCAAAGAATGTGTAAGTATAGAAGTACCATAATTGTAAATAATTCACTGTAAACATTTATTGCAAATAATTTTGTCTTTATTACAATGTAACAGAATTGCAAAATTTTATTTATTATAAATAAAAACTATTTATTGCCATTGGAGTCAGACTTGTCTAGCAATAAGGAACTTCTGAAATTAAAACTAGAAAATCTGGGTTATAATTTTTTCCATTTACTAAATCTGTGAACTCCGATTTAATCTTCACTGTGTGTATTAAGGGCATCTTGCAAACTTCAATAGGATTAACAAAACATAATTTTAAAAAAATATTTTATTTATTTATTTGACAGAGACCACAAGTAGGCAGAGAGAGAAGAGGAAGCAGGCTCCCCGCTGAGCAGAGAGCCCTATGCGGGGCTCGATCCCAGGACCCTGAGATCATGACCTGAGCCAAAGACAGAGGCTTAACCCACTGAGCCACCCAGGCACCCCAAGACATAATTTATTTATAAACTCCTTGAAACTCATAAAAAAACTAGTGGAGGATATACACATCTTTTTTATTATAAATATCATTATTAAGAACAATAATATTCCTTTAAATAAGATAATTATCTGAAGCTTGTTATTTTTCAGTATGTGAATATTAAATTGATTCCCAAATGTACAGTGCAAATCTGATATCTCAAGGTATTTCTTGTCCAGGGAAAACAAGTCTGCTAGCCTCAGCACTGTAATTTTGTTGTAATCAGTTTCTTTAAACTTATGGTACTATAAATATTATATCTATTTATATTATTTTCTTTGTACTAGTATCAAAGTATTCTATAGCCACATCTATGTACCTCTAGCCAGCCTACACTGCCTGGGAAGAATTTTTTGTGTATAATCCTCTATCTTAACATTATTGATACTGTTTGTTGTTGTTGTTGTTACAGCAACTTTTTTACCTAAAATAATTATAAGTTCACTGGAAATTACAAAAGTAGTAGAGAGGTTGCATATACTGTTCACCCAGTTTCCCCCAAAGGCAACATCATACAATTGTAATACAGTAGCAAAAGCAGGGAATTGACATTGCTGCAATCCCCAGACCCCTTCAGATTTCAGCAGTTTTGCATGCACTTAGTTTTTTTGTGTGTGTAAATTTCTATACAGGCTCACTGCTTATACACATTAATTTAACCATTACCATAACTGAGACACAGAATTTTTCCATCACCACAAAAATTTCCCCCAGGCTACTCCTTCATTAATGACAGCTGTCCTTTATCTCTCTCTTCCATGCCCCTAGTCCTAGTCAATCACTAATTTGTGTATGCCATTATTATTTTATCATTTCAAGAATTTTATGTAAATGGTATCATATAATATGTGATCTCTGGAGATTACTTTTTTCACTCAATATAATTCTTTTGATATTTAATCAGTTTTTTGTGTGTATCAATATTTCATTTATTTTCATTAGTGAATAGTATTCTATGATATACTGCATTCCATGAGAATGGGCCACAGTTTTGTTTGTTTGTTTGTTTGTTTATTTGTTTTAAGGCCATTTAGGTTGTTTGCAGTTTGAGGTTATGACAAGTAAAACTGTTGTGAACCTTCATGATACGTTTTTGTGTATATGAATGTGAGTTTTCATTTCTCTGGGATAAGTGACCAGAAATGGACTGTTGGATTGTATGAAAAGTGTATTGTTTTAAAATGAAATTCTGAAAGTATTCTTCAGAGTGGCTGTACCATTTATATTTCTATTCCTACCAACATTCTCTGAATGAAGAAATTTCTCCATATCCTAACCAGATTTGTTATTGTCACTATTTTTAAACTCATGTTAATTGTAGGAATATCTCATCATAGTTTTAACTTGCATTTCACTAAATGTTTAATGACATTGAATACTTTGTTATGTGCTTATGTTTTTATATGACACTTGTATATTCTTTTTTGGTACAATATTCCATGTCTTTTGCCCTATTTCAGATTAGATTGTGAGTGTGTGTGTGTGTGTGTGTGTGTTTATGTTTACTATTACATTTTGAGAGTTTATATATACACTAAATATGAGTCCTTTTTCAGATATGTGGTTTAAAAATAGTTTCTCCATTTTAAATTGTGTTTTATCATCTTAACAGGATCTCTATTTTTTTAAATATTTTATTTATTTATTTCACAAAGAAAGAGAGCATGCAAGCAGGTGGAATAGCAGGCAGAGGGAGAGGGAAAAGCAGGCTCCCCACTGAGCAGTGAGCCCAGCTTGGGGCTGGATCCCTGAAGGCATATGCTTAACCAGCTGAGCCACCAAGGCACTCCTTAGCAGGATCTTTAACATTGATTAAGTAAGTTTATTATTTTTTTTATTGTGCTTTTCTTTTCCTGTTTAAGAATTCTTCACCTACCTCTAGGTCCTCCATATCTTCTCCTATATTTTCTTCTATAAGTTTCAGGTTTTTTTATTCTACATTTAAATATTTAATCCATTTAGAGTTAATATTTGTATAACATGTGAGGTTTAGATCGACTTTTGTTGTTTTTATTGTGTGTGTGTGTTTTATATTGTTTTGTTTTGTTTTTCCAATATTTATCCAATTGTTCCAGCAATTTTAGAAAACTATAACATCTGGGACCATGACATGAGCCAAAGGCAGCTGCTTAACCAACTGAGCCACCCAGCCATCCCTATTCATCTTTTTCATAATTGTTTTAGCTATTCTAGTTTCCTTGCTTTTTCATATAATTTTTAGGATAAACTTTTTAATATCTATAAAACATATTACTAGGATTTTTATAGGAATTGCCCTATACCTATAAATCAGTTGGGGAAGAGTCAACATCCTTACTACATTGAATTTTCAAAATCATAGAAATGGTCATGTCTTTTCGTTTACTTAGATCTTTGTTTCCTTTTATCAGTGTTTTGTAATTTTCAGTATATAAATATTATACATGTTTTATTATTTTTATACCTATGTATTTCATTTTCTGAGATATTATAAATGGTATTGTTTTCAATTTTTGTTTCCATGTGTTTATTGCCACTATATAGAAATACATTTTTATATGTTGATTTTGTATACTGAGATCTTGCTGAACTCACTGTTAGCTCTAGGAAGTTTTGTTTTGTTTTTGGTCTTTGTTTTTGTTTTGTAGACTCCTGGTATTTTTCTATGTTGATTATAGTGTCCTTGGCAAATGGGGAAAATTTTATATCTTCCTTTCCTTTCCTTTTCTTCCCTTGTTAACTATCTAGGCATTCCAGTACCATACTGAATAACAGTAATTAGAGTTGACATCCTTGCCTTATTTCTCATTTTACTATTAAGCATGATATTAGCTATAGAGTATAGCTTTACTATTTTAAACTTAGTTTTGAATTATTGACCATTACATTAAACAGTCTTACATTTGTTTTATAACAAGCAAATGCTAAGAATTCTTGTTCCTAGATTTCAAATGTCAGGATAACAAACACTTACCTGCCTCTTACAAAACTTGTAGTTTCATTACATTCATGATACTTGGTAATTCTTTAGCTTCAAGTGAAATGCAATATAAAGTAGAGGTCTTATGAGTGCTGACCACAGAGTCAATGTGTCTGTATTTATCTTATAACTCATATCACCCAGCTTTACCTCTCAGCAGTAATTAAGAATCAGTTTCTTATCCTGGGAAAAGTTGCAAAAGTTGACCTTGCCAGAGTAATATTATATGACAGGTGTTAGAATACCCCAAGTCAGGGTAGTTTTCCAATCCTGAAGGGGAAGAGAATGGAAAACATAACTATTCCCTCTGGAAAAAACCAAATAGCAAAAAAACTCCATTCTGAATTACTTCTAAAAGCATAAATGATATTACTATGCCCTAAAAAAGTCTCCCTAGTACTATATATATTTATGTATATTTGTAAGTCTTTTAAATTCACTGGATTTATAATTTATTAGAGTATAACTAGATATGTGTTTTAGTATTTTTTTAAATTTTCAGATGTTCATCTTAAGTTAACAAAGATATGCATAGTTTAGGTAAGTGTTAAACAAATTTTCACATTTAGGTAAATATCAAATATGATGATGGTTGTAAAATCTCTTTTTCTCAGCAATATTCCTAGGTTTTAAACAAAATGCCTTGGAAGGATACATCAACTTGTCATTTTTTGGTAGTTTTAAAGTCTAATTTTTAAAAGTCTATGTATAGTACAGGCATCTAGTTATAAGATAAATAAGTTCTAGAAACATATAAATTTTGGCTTATAATAGATATTCAGTGAATACAGGCAGAGTTAAACTGTAGTCTTTCATAGTCTTGCAGACTTGTGGAAATGTAGCAGTAAATTTTCTTTGTTTACTTAGGAAATTTAATACTATACATACTGTTCTGTGTGGGACAATTTAGAAGGAACAGAACTTTTAGAAATTGGAACATATTTGTAGTCATTCTATCTCCCTCACTAATAATAAAGTGAGAAAATATGAAGGTCACAATTTTCCATGCCCACCAACAAATAATTGCATGCCCTTGGGAAAGAAAATTAGTTTTCTGGGAAAGTTCTCAAAAAACATGTAAAGAGTTGAACCACAAAATTTATTTATTATTTGATTTCTCTTCATTTGAAGATTAATTAATGCTTTGTTATATGAACTTTCCCATAATATTTAATAAATTTGGAAAGATCCAAATAATATCTGGAAATATAAGTTCTTTGATTTTTCTGACTAAATTTATAGATTTCATATTATCTGGATAATTGACAAGGCATGGTAATGCCATTATACATATTTAAAAGTGAAAAAACCCTTTGTGTATTTTTCAAATATATTCATCAAAGAAACAACATAGGAAGGACTATAAAGCATAAACAAAGTCTGCTCATATGTGATGTTATTTTATTCTTTCTTCTTAATACCAGTATTATGTGCTCAGTATTAATGAAGAATGTTTCTGGATATTTCATAAAGTCTATGCTAGAAACTTTATGCAGATTATTAGTAAATTATCAACAACCCTGTGCTAATCTTTTTTGGTGCACTTAGTGTTCCTGGATCTTGGCTTCTCAGGCACCTAGTAGGAATGATTTTGGACTCCACCGTAGCTTGGTGGAACTATATGATGAGTGTTAGCCAGTATATTGTTAAGTGGAAGTGACAGGTGTCATTTCTGGATTGCATTATGATTTTGTGGGAGCTCTTTCCCTCTGCTTCAGCTAATCACACTTTGAGGTAGTGTTTTCCCTATCAGACTGTGTCACAGAGAGAGCAGATGTGATGGAGAGCAGATATGATAGAGTTTGTCAATTCATGACAAACAAAAAACCCTTTCTTTTGATAAGCCACTCAGGTTTTAGGGTTGTCACTGCAGCCTAACCTACACTAGTATTAACTATTCTATTTTATACATTAAAATAAATTACACAGTTAGTAAGGGGGTAAGTTAAGATACTAACTAGTCTGTTTCTAAAATGCATGCTTTTCTGTATAGCCCACAGTGTCAACTGTCATCCCATATCCCAGAACCAACTCTTTTACTTTCAGTCATTCAGTTTTCGAGCCCTTGTGAATATCTCGGGTATTTTTGGTATTGTAGAACACTAAGTTCACTTCTCTCAGAATGCATTAAAATGCATTATTTATTTCAGGGTTAAGTTCCTGACTCTGCTACTGTTATGATTTTGCATAAGGAGAACATTGAGAATTATGTAGAACATTTCATGGTCTTGATGTTACATAACTCCCAGCTGCTGACCATATGAAGAAGACACATAAGTGATTGCAAACAAAATAGAGAGTTTTATTGAAAATATATGTGCTCTGAGATTGACCTACCAATAGGGCAAATTCTTAAACATTTTGTTTGATTTAGAACATATAATTAAATTTGGCATGAGGAGCTTAATTATAATGCAGTTCCATCTCTTTTTGTTTAAAATATTTTCATTAATGGAAAAATGTTTCATTACTAGTGCAGTCCATTTGCTATTAAAGTTCAGAAGTTTGGGGTAAAAGTAGACATTCTTTGTTTTACATGAGTCAACTTAGCTTATACACAGTGCTTATTCATTTTGAACCAAAATGCTACACTAAATAATGGATTATTGGACACTACTTGGAATGAATAATAATCCAATATTCATGGTATATGCAACATATTTTAAAAATTAAAATTGGACTTTATTTCTGACACAAATTAGGTAACCATTAAATTATGTAATATTTTAGTTTTGTATTATAACTATAGATTTCACTGATATATAATGCATTTTGGTTGCAAGCAAAATTATTGATTTTACTTGCTCAAGTGCCAATAGGAAGTGACTAAGGGCATCTCAACCCAAAATCTAGAGGCAGGAGACTCAATTAATATGTCCAATATTCCAAGAGGTAAAAAAAAAAAAAAACACAAGCTGGATCCAATCCTCGTACAAGAAAGTATATTTATTCTAAAGACAAGTGTGCTAAAAATGATGTGTTCTAAAACTGAAACCCTGACCAAAAAGCATAGCCTAGAACATAATCAGATTTCAAAAACATCCTGATTTGACTTTGGAAGGGTCTTTTATCCTCTAAGTAGATTTCTTCTTCCTCAAAAATTTCATAAAATGTTAGAATAATATCATCCCTCCAGTATTATTATATCTAATATAAATAGCCTGGAAAACTGAAAAGACTATAATTATACATGTTACATTTTTTATAAGCTTTACCACCTATTTAATCCATACCCCCACCAATGTCCCCTCTGGTAACACTCAGTTTGTTCTCCATAGTCAAGAGTGTTCCTTGGCTTCTCTCTCCTTCTTTTTTTCCCTTTGCTCCTTTGTTTGTTTGTTTTTGTTTGTTTCTTAAATTCCACATATGAGTGAAATCATATAGTATTTGTCTTTCTCTGACTTATTTCCCTCAGGATTATACTATCTAGTTCCATCCACATGTTTGCAAATGGCAACATTTCATCCTTTTTTACCTCTGAATAATAATTCATTATATATATAATATATGTATCCATATATGTATATATATATACACATACATATATATATGCATGTATATATGTATACATCTCACATCTTTATTCATTCATGAGTCAATGGACTGATGGACTTGTGCTGTTTCCATATCTTATCTATTATAAATGGTGTTGTCATAAACATAGGAGTGCATGTGTCCCTTTGAATTAGTATTTTTGTATCCTTTGAGTAAATACCTAGTAGTGCAATTGCTGGATCATAGGATAGTTCTATTACTAACTTTTTGAGGAACCTCCATACTGTTTTCCAGAGTTGTTGCACCAGTTTGCTTTGACTTTTTCTCCACATCCTCACCAGCACCTGTTGTTTCTTATGTTTTTTATTTTAGCCATTCTGATAGGTGTGAGAGGTGATCTCATTGTAGTTTTGATTTGTATATCCATGATGATAAGTGATGCTGAGCATCTTTTCATATGTCTGTTGGCCATCTGTATGTCTTCTTTGAAGAAATGTCTGTTCATATCTTCCACTCATTTTAAATTGGATTATTTACTTTTGGGGTGTTGAGTTTGATGAGTTCTTTATATATTTTGGATACTAACCCTTTATCAGATATGTCACTTGCAAATATCTTTTCCCATTCATTAGGTTGCCTATTAATTTTGTTAATTTTTTTCCTTTTGCTGCACAGAAGCTTTTTATTTTAATGTGATTTCAATAGTCTATTTTTACTTTTTTTGGTCCTTGCCTCCGAGGACCAATCTAGAAAAAATAGCAATAGCCAATGTCAGAGAATGTCTGTGTTCTCTTTTAGGATTTTTATGGTCTCAGGTCTCACATTTAAATATTTAATCTGTTTTGAATTTGTTTTGTGAATGGTGTAAGAAAGTCCAGTTTCATTCTTTAGCATGTTGCTGTCCAGTTTTCCCAACACCATTTGTTGAAGAGACTGTCTTTTTCTCACTGTATATTTTGTCCTGCTTCATCAAAGATTAATTGACCATATAATTGCAGGTTTATTTCTGGATTTTCTATTCTGTTATACTGATTTGTATGTCTCTTTTTATGCTGATACCATACTGTTTTGATCATTATAGCTTTGTAATGTAACTTGAGGTCTGGAATTATTACACCTCCAGTTTTGCTTGTCTTTTTCAAGACTGTGTTGGCTATTAGGGTCTTTTGTGGCTGGTTCTGTACTAAATCTAGAATTGTTTGTTCTGGTTCTGAGAAAAATGCTGTTGGGATTTTGATACATATTGCATTAAATATGTAAATATTACTTAAAGCAATAAGTCATTTTAGCAAAATTTGTTCTTCAAATCCACAAGCATGAAATGTTTTTCCATTTCTTTGTGTTGTCTTCAATTTCTTTCATCAGTGTTTTATAGCTTTCAGAATACAGGTCTTTTACCTCTTTGGTTAGGTTTATTCCTAGATATCATTATTTTTGGAAATAATTTTTGTAAATATTTTTGGGATTATTTCTTAATTTCTCTTCCTGTTTCTTTTTTTGTGATGTATAGAAATGCAACAGATTTCTACATGTTGGTTTTGTATTTTGTGTCTTTACTGAATTGGTTTATCAGTTCTAACAGTTTTTTGGTGGTCTTTCAGGTTTTCTATATAGAATATCATGTCATCTACAAAGAGCGACAGTTTGACTTATTCCTTGCTGATTTGAATGACTTTTTTTCTTTTTGTTGTCTGATTGCTGTGGCTAGGACTTCCAGTATTATGTTGAATAAATATGATGGGTGTGGACATGTCTTGCTCCTGACCTTGTTCCTGACTCTCAGCTGAGATGGTATTAGCTGGGGAGTTTTCATATATTACCTTTATTATGTCAAAGTATGTTCCCTCTAAATGTACTTTGTTGAGAGTTTTTATCAGGATGGATGGTGTACTTTGTCAAATGCATTTTCTATTTCTACTGAAATGATTATATGGTTCTTACCCTTTCTTTTATTGAAGTCATGTATCATACAGTGATCAATTGGGAATATTGAACCACACTGACAACCCAGGAATAACTCCCACTTGATTATGGTGAATCAATTTTTAATGTATTTTTTATTCGATTTGCTAGAATTTTTTGAAAAATTTTTGCATCTATGTGTATCAGAGATATTAACCTACAGTTTTGTTGTTGTTGTTGTTTTTGTAGTATCTTTATTTGGCTTTTGGTATGAGGGTAATGCTGGCCTTATAGAATGAATGTGGAAGTTTTCCTTCCTTTTCTATTTTTTGGCATAGTTTGAGACAAATAGTTATTAACTTTTCTTTAAGTGTTTGGTAGAATTCACCTGTGGAGCCATCTGATCTTTCACTTTTGTTAGTTGGGAGTTTATTGATTGTTGATTAACTTCCTTGCTGGTAATTGGTCTGTTCAAGTTTTCTATTTCTTCCTATTTCGGTTTTGGTAGGTTATCTATTTCTAGGAATTTATCCATTTCTTCTATATTGTCCAATTTGTTGGCATATAGTTTTTTAATATTCTCTTATAATTGTGTTTCTGTGGTGTTTGATGTTACTTCTTACTTCATTTGTGATTTTATTTATTTGGGTCTTCTCTCTTTTTCTTGATAGGTCTGGCTAGAGATTTATCAGTTTTATTGATTTTTTTTTCAAAGAAACAATTCCTGGTTTCATCAGTCTACTCTATTGTTTTATTTCCTATGTCATATATTTCTGCTCTAATTTTTATTATTTCCCTCTTTCTGCTGGTGTAGGTTTTGTTTATTTTTCTTTTTCTAGCACCTTTGGGTGTAAGATTAGGTTTTTTATTTGATTTTTCTTGCTTCTTGAGATAGACCTGCATTGCTATAAATTTCCCTCTTAAAACCTCTTCTGCTGCATCCCAAAGATTTTGAAACATTGTGTTTTCTTTTTCATTTGTTTCCACGTATTTTTTAATTCATCTTTTAATTCCTGTTTGATTCACTCAATATTTAGTAGCATGTTACTTAACCTCCATGTATTTGTGGTCTTTCCAGATTTTTTCTCGTGGTTGACTTCTAGTTTCATTACATTGTGCTCAGAAAAGATGCATGTTATGACTTTCACCTTTTTGAACTTGTTGAGGCTTGTTTTGTGGCCTAATATGCTATCTATTCTGAAGAATGTTCCATGTGCATTTGAAAAGAATTTGTATTCTGCTGTTTAAGATGAAATGTTTTGAACATATCTGTTAAGTCCATCTGATCCTCTGTGCCATTCAGCACCATTGTTTCCTTGTTGGTGCTCTGTTTAGATGATTAGTCCATTGATGTAAATGGAAAGTTAAAGTCCCCTAGTATCATTGTATTATTATCAATTAGTTTCTTTATGTTTGTTATTACCTATATTATATATTTATGTATTTGGGTGTCCCTATGTTGTGTGCATAAATATTTATAATTGTCATATCTTCTTGTTAAATTGTCCCCTTTATTATTATAAAGGGGTTTTCTTTGTCTCTTGCTATAGTCCTTATTTTAAAGCATAAGTATTGCTACTCCAGCTTTCTTTTGACATCCTTTTGCATGATAAATATTTCTTCATCTCCTTACTTTCAATCTGCAAGTGTCTTTAGGTCTGAAATGAGACTCTTGTAGGCAGCATATTGATGGTCTTGATTTTCTGTCCATTCTATCACCCTATGTCTCGACTGGAGCATTTAGTCCATTTATATTCAAAGTAATTATTGATAGATATGTATTTATTGCCATTTTATTACTTCTTTTATGGTTGTTTCTGAAGACTTTCCCTGATCCTTTCTTGTCTCTCTCACTTTCATGATGTGCTGGTTTTCTTTACTGATATATTTGGATTTCTTTCTCTTTATTCCTTGCATATTTATTAGTGGTTTTTGATTTGTTGTTCTCATTAAGTCTGTATATAACGTCTTCTGTTCATAGCTGTCTATATTCAGTTGATGGTCGTTTAAGTTTGAACCAATCCTTACTCCTTTCCTCCCCATGTTTTAGGCATATGGTATCATAATTTACATCCTTTTATTCTGTGAGTTCCTTGACTGATTTTTTAACAGAATATTCACTTTTACTCCTTTAGTGTTTCCTACCACCACACTGCCATCCCCCCCCCCCCCAAGTGTTCCCTTTAATATTTCTTGCAGGGCTGGCTTAGTGGTCATGAACTCCTTTAATTTTTATTTGTCTGGAAAATTATTTATCTCTCCTATTCTGAATAATAGCCTTGCTGGATAGAGTATTTTTGGCTGTAGGTTTTTCCCATTCAGCACTTTGAATATATCATGCCACTCCTTTCTGGCTTGGAGAGTTTCTGCTGAAAAATCCACCAGTAGCCTTATGTGGTTTCCTTTGTATGTAACTGTCTCGTTTTGTCTGGCTGCTTTTAATTTTTTTTTCCTTATTACTAAATTTTGCCATTTTAATTATAACATATTTTGGTGTAGATCCAGTTTTGTTGATTTTTTTTTTAAATTCTTTGTGTCTCCTGGGTGTGGGTATCTTTTTCTTTCCCCAGATTAAGGAAGTTTCCAGTTATGATTTCCTTAAACAAATTCTCTGCCACCTTTTCTGTCTCTTCTTTTTCTGGGATTACTATAATACAAGTGTTATGGGTTTGATGGAGTCACTGATTTCCCTAAGTCTGTTCTTGTTTTGCATAACTCTTTTTTCTCACATTTGTTTAGCTTGATTACTTTTTATTACTCTGTCTTCTAGATCATTAATTCATTCATCTTCTTCCCCTAACCTGCTGTCCATTCCATCAAGCATGTTTCTCATTTTTTTTCAAGTCCTTTATCTCTACTATGCTACTCCTTATCTCTATGCTGATGGTCTTACCGATGTCCTCCCCTCTTTTCTCAAGTTCAATGAGTATCTTTATGATCATTGCTTTAAATTCTCAATCAGGCATGTTACTTATATCTACTTCACTTAGATCTCTGGCCAAGACACTGTCCTATTATCTTTATTAGGACAAATTTTCTGTCTTCTCACCTTATCTAAGTGCCTTTTTCTCCATGTGAAGGAAGTCAATTATGTCTCTTGCTCTTGAGGGTAATGACTTTATGAAGGTCCTGTAGTGCCCTGCAGTGTAGTTTCTCCTGTTTCCCAGGACTTAACAGTTCTGGGTGGGTCTCCAGTGCGTGCTGTGTGTGCTCTGTTGTTGTGTCCTGGCCTCTTTATCCTTTAGGCCAGTCATTTGCAGAGGCTTTCTTTGCCTGTTGTGGGCAATGTTTAGTCCCTGGGTTTAATGTGGCACATTTTAACTAGGTGTGCTCTGATCTGCCTGTGAAATGAGAACTGTCACTGCCATTGAATCTGAGGACTTGCAAAACTTCCAGGTCAGAAGACATGGTATTGGCAGGGGTTTGGGTTAGTCTTGGGATGGGGGGGGGGGGGGAAGTCTGCCACACTGGGACTGAGGCAACGGTGACTGGAAAGGGAAGTTCCACCAGAACATGGGGGTAGAAGCCCTGACTTTGCCAACTAGGTTATATGGTGACATTTTCCATAAACTGAATGAGTTAAATCTATTACTCTGAAGTTAGAGTAAAATGCATTTAAAGCACTAATACTCACATATATAATACACAGGAAAACATATCTTTTACTATTGTTTAAATCATAGTCATTTTTATATCAAATTTAAAATGAACAAGAGGGTATATAGAATTTCAAAATTCTTTTACATGGTATGCAAGCAAAAATGTTCCATTTAGAATATGCAGACAGGAGAGAAATGAGCTGCCAGTATAATATGAAGACATATTTTGTTTAATTAACAATTGAGCATGAGGCTGGGCTATACATTACTTACAAAAAGCTAAGGATTTATAATAAACTTCTAAAATCTCCACACACAAAACCAAACATGTAGGTTTTGTGATTGATACCTTCAAAAGTTTTATTTTGATGAGCTGTTATAAGAGCAGGTCTCACTACTGTGAAATAAGCACAGGAAATGCAACATAATGATAAGGATCTAAATGCCATAATGGTTATTCCTTTGCATCTAAATTATGTAGTCACTACTCATTCATAGAGTATGCATTCACACATGGTAAACCACAATTGAGGAGCTGGAAAGGTTTGTTTTGAGGGTGTAAACTAAATCATTTCAGGGCTACAATGACTGAATTGCTGGGTCAGCACCACCTGTTTCATTTATCAAAGCAGGTAGGTGAAGGTGCGGTCAAGCAATCAACCTTTTGAAAAGTATATGTAGAAGAATTACTGGCTGTAAAGCAGCATGAACTGGATATATATATTATGATGTTGATTGGCTTAGACACTGGAACTTTTTTTTTTTTTAGCTACAAAAGAGTTCTCTTGTTACAAAAATTGTGTTATGCAACAATCACCTGCCAGTGAAATAGTGAGCTCCTGACCTAAATTTTAAAATGCATTCTTGGAAGTTATGTTCTTACCTCTTTACATGCTAGTTAAAATTCTGATTCTCATGACATTTTGTCACACAATGACTGTATACACATGATTCTAAATACCTACAAATAAACAAAAGCTCTTGACCAATGATTTATGTTACCATATAACCAGATGTTTTCCATTTTTGTTATTAAAAAGATGAAGAAAATAAATATTTCATTTCATTTAATATCACATGGACACAACTTAGAAAAATAAAAAAACTCAAAATAAAAGAACACCATATCATTTTGGTATAAGTAACTGGTAACAAAGAATTTGGGAACCATGTTGTAGTAAAACCTAAGGAATAAAATCTCTCCTCTAGTACTGTTAGAGCTACTCTCAATTGGTTAGAAACCTCACTTCATCTTCCTACATATATTATTTTTCCTTTATATTTAACTAAGGGTACTATTTTAAAGAAAAATACCAGCTTTTTAATATCACAGTTATTCTCAGTGGAAAATGAATTCAATAATTCAATATTTTAGGGGTGCCTGGGTGGCTCAGTGGGTTAAAAACCTCTGCCTTCAGCTTAGGTCATGATCCCAGGGCCCTGGTATCGAGCCCCGAATCGAGCTCTCTGCCTACCTCTCCGCCTACTTGTGATTTCTGTCTGTCAAATAAATAAATAAAGTAAAAAATAAAAATCTTTTAAAAAGTAATTCAATATTTTAAATGCATTTTCTAAATTGAAATTCAACAAACTATTGATCCATTTCCTTAAGGAAACAAATACATTTTATAATGTTTTTCTCTTACTTTACCCTGACCATAGAATTAAGGCTTTTAGAGTTAACTTATCTTAATTACCTTTTAAATTCTCTTTTGGGGTGCCTGGGTGGCTCAATCGGCTAAGCATCTGCCTTTGGCTCAGGTCCTGATCCCAAGGTCCTGAGATTGTGTCCTGCCTTGGGCTCTCTGCTTGTTGGGGAGTCTGGTTTTCCCTCTTCTCCCAGCTTCTCTCTTTCGCTATCTCTGTCTCTCTCAAGTAAATAAATAAAATCTTTAAAAATAAAAAAAATAATAAATTAATTATCTTTTAAAATGGTCATTTAAAACCACAAGATGTTGCAAAAAATGGCATATTATTTTGTAGAGCAATTTTTTTTAATTTATCATATTTTTATTAAATTACCCTCAAACTAGCTGAGTATTTTGAAAGCAAATACATAGAAAAGATTGAATATATTTGTTCATTATTTTTTGACAACTCCCTACCTCTTGATCCTTTCTCTGTCCTTCTCTGTACTTTTTTGTGCCCTGAGAGGCTATATCATTTAGTCCCCTTACCTTTGGCTTCCAATTAAATTTGGTTATTTTAAGAGTTTCTCAACCAAGGACACCATTGACATGGTTGGATCATTTTTTTTTTGTTTTGTTTTTGTTGTTGTTATGGGGGTCTGTCCCATGCACTGTAGGATGTTTAGCAGCACCATGGCTTCTACCCACTAGATGCACCTTCTCCTTCTATCACTGCAACCAGAAAATGTTTCCAAACATTGTCAGATGTCCTGTTGGTAGAGGAAAATGGCCTCTGTTGAGAACCATTGTGTTAACAAGAGGAAACAATAGGAGATGGAAGAAGGAAAGCAGAAATAGTCTGTGTACATAAAGCTACACCAGCCCTTACCAGTAATGGCTTTGCCAGTAGCTTACTTTTTCTGTTTGCGACTTTTACCTCAAGTTCCTTTTCAAGGCTGTGTTTCTCTCTTGGTTTTCATAACAGTAACAACATCCCTTCCCCTTGCCACATCAGGTCTAGGGATGGTAATGACTTCCCACTGTTGCCAGTCCTTGGAGGATTCACTGGCCTTTGATGATTCTTTATATCCTCACACTCTAAATAAACTGTTTATGCTACACCTTTTTGGAAGATGACTTATATGTCCAGTAAGCACGGTGTTTTTACTTAGCACTATTCCAGATCATTCTCATCTCTACTTCTCTCTCTTCCTTTATTTAACACATTCAGTAGACCACATTACAACACTGACATTATTTGGACTGTACTACAATCTGTATTAAGATTTCTTTTCAGAAAATATCCATAAACATTTATCATATGTATGCTAGAGTACCTGTTCCCCTGGTTAAATACTCTCTCCACTCTTTTTAAGGCTTGGAGTTCACTTCCATGTTCTCAGAAAGCTTTCTATCCCCTCTAGTCTACAATGACCCTCTGATTTGGGTACTACAATGAACTGAATGTTTGTGTTTTGACCCAAAATCATAGATTGAAACCCTAATTCTAAATGCAGTGAGCTTGGAGATGGGGCGTTTGAGTGGTGATTATGTCTTGAGGATAGAGCCTCATGATGGGGTTAATACCCTTATAAGAAAAGACACAAAAGAGTTTGTTTCCCCTCTCTCTCTTTCTCTCTCTCTCTCTCAGCCATATGAGTTCTACAGATTGTGTCTCAAACAAAATTTGTTTAGTCCGTGAACAAGAATTTGTTGAATATCTATTAGAGCTATAGCAAAGTATTCAATACACTTTTTGAGCAAATCGTTTTTTTTGTTTTTTTTTTTTGAAGAAGGTACAACTTAAGGAAAAGTTTAAATACATTAAGTAATGTAAATCACTGCATGTTATCTAAAACGTCTAATATGATGAGTGAGGGCTGGTAGCTGGTATCTATAGGAAGGTAGACAATAAGTCAGTTGTTGGAATACAAGATCAGTCCAGCTTTTGTGGAAAGAAGATAGGTCTAGACTGAAGATCAGAGCTTATCCAAGAGGAGAGACAGCTGATCCTGGAAGATACCTATTCATATAGGCTTGACTTAGACAATGGAAGTTAAATTAAAAACAAGCTGCTTAGCTGGCTCAAAGTAGCTTAAAAGCAAATTGTGGCCTCATTGTGCATCTAGATAAGGCCACAAGATTAATTCTAGGTCTTACCACTGATAAAGATAGAGTTTCTAATCTACTTCCAAATATGATATGGATTGTCCCACAAACTTTGGTGGGAATGAATCCATAGATAAAATTATCTGAAATTGAATTTAAAGACAAGAAGAGGGATGCCTGGGTGGCTCAGTTGGTTAAGCGGCTACCTTCGGCTCATGTCATGATCCCAGCATCCTGGGATCGAGTCCCACCTCGGGCTCCTTGTTCAGCAGGGAGCCTGCTTCTCTCTCTGCCTCTGCCTGCCATTCTGTCTGCCTGTTCTCGCTCGCTCTCTCACTCTCTCTCTGACAAATAAATAAATAAATAATCGTTTTTTAAAAAGACAAAAAGAAAAGATTTAATCACTTTCATTTATTCACATATTTAACTTACATTTATTAATAATTTACTAGATAACCAACATCAGTCCATGCCCTGAGGCATGTAAACCAGTAAACATACCTAAATACCAGTAAACAACCTAAATACTTTTGTCATGCTCTTATGATGCTTATATACTACTAATGGGCATGTAGTGACATAATTCTTACAGTCATTTTCATAGTGCTTTTCCTGTATAAAATAAAGAAGAACTCAACTAAAACTATCATATTGAAGTTTTTATTTTTGTCCTAATTTGCTATTAAATAATCTGTGATTTCTATTTATCTCTTACTATTCTTTTGTTTCTTTGGGACTGTGTAGGGCTGACCATGGAAAACTTCAAAATAAGGAAAGCATGGGTTTTGGCATTGTTTTTTACATTTTAATGCTTTTTAAAAAGATTTTATTTATTTGTTTATTTGAGAAAAAGAAAGCCAGAATGAACAGGGGTAGGGGGAGTGGGAGAGAGAGAATCTCTCAAGCACACTCTGCTGAGCACAGAGCCCAAGGCAGGGCTCAATCCCACCATCCTGAGATCATGACCTGAGCCAAAACCAAGAGTTGGATGCTTAGCCAAGTGAGCCAGTCAGGCAGCCCTGCATTATAGTATTTTTTGTCCTCAAGCCCCATATGGCATTTTCCAGTGGAAAGCCAGAAAAAAAAAAAAAAAAAAGAAAGAAGAAAGAAAGAAAGAAAGAAATGCTGCAGTTTGGAGTTTAAGGCCTACTGGATTTGACTCTGGAGTAAGCCACATAAATGTATGTCTTTCCATCTAAATGCCTAGAAGACTCAGTTTTCATATGTGTAAAGACAGTTGGGAATTGGGACTGTTACTGAGGAGGTATCAGCAAGATAGTATCGCTGTTCTACTTCTTCCAAAACTTTGTGGCTGCTGGAATCCCTGGAATGCTCTGAGAAACCAGGAGAAAAGGTAGAATTTGCATTTCTAAGGTAGATCTGCATTTTCATTGATAAACTTTTTCTTTTTTTTTGAATAGCTAAACTTCTTTTTTTTAGCACAGTATTAAGAACTTGAAAGAAAAATAAAGTATTAAAGTACATGTGATTTTCTAGGTTTTCTAGGAGATGTATATATAGATAGAGATCTATATCTCTGTCTATATCATCTATAATCTTCTTTTTCACCCACTATACAACTGAGGTCTGAGATTTACTAAGCAGGCATCCAGGAAAAGATTATACTGTATTAACAAAAAGTGAAAGTCTCCTTCTGAAGGTGAAGTTTTCCAGACCACTTCATTTATTTTGTGGCAAAGATTACCATATGTCCAGTGCCTTTTTGCCTGGAGTCAATTCCTGTGGTTCTCAGAGTTGGAAAGCAATCAGAAGAAGTGCGAAAGACAAATGCTGGTCAAGGCTAACCATTAGTCTGCAGCAGCAGCTTCACATATTTGAAATCATGTTGTGGTTTTTTCAGTTTGATTTTTATTGTCTCTTTGGCCTAAACACTTGCCACTCCTGTTATGAAGCTAAGCATCATGAAGACTAGTCTTCCTTAATATCACATTGCTTTAATACCTCATGGTTATAACTGATGCCATCCGGAAATCTCTCAAAGATGGGACATATTGTAATGATACTTAGGAAAAATTTACAGCTTAAGGGTCTATTGCTGATTTAAAAGAATACCATCCTTAGAGTTTCACTTCCTTTCAAGGGAGGTAAAGCTTGCTCTTCTGAAGAATTAACAGGTAACTCTTAAGAGCCATGCCACTGAAAATTTGATATATCCATTGTGAAAGTGATACACAGATAATCCCCTGCCCGTCAATTCTTTTTACATGGAAATTTCCCTTCTCAAAAGCATTAACTTAAATATCATATCTGTTCTTGAAGTTAGTGTAACATAACAATCTTTCCTTCCTATTAGTTGTGTGGCCTTAAGCAGATCTTCTAACCTCACTAAACTTCATTTCCTGATTTATAATTGGTGATTACAAGAACTGTGAAGAGGCTGATATTTCCCCCTAATTGTAAGGTAACATATTAGCATACTTCATTTTCATGGATTCTGGCAGAAAACACACAACTAATGAATGAGAGAAAAGGGACAGTTTATTACAGCAAAACCGTAGTAGCCAGATAACCATTTTCCTGTGCTCTTTTCCCAAGCTTCAATTTCCACAGGACAACGCAATGAGGGCTTTTGAGAAACCAGAGTTGGAAGGGACTTTTATACTGAAATTTAACCATCCAGTATCATCTTTTAAAGAACAGTACTTTATTCCTACTCAGTTTTTATTTTTATTTCTGAATTTATTTTATTTCTGAATAAATAGACTGTCTAGTTTTATATATATATATATATAGAGAGAGAGAGAGAGAGAGAGAGAGAGAGACTATATACCAGGATTAGTCAGGGAATTTACCTGTTTCTTCAAACAGGGGAAATTTCAGAGGGTCTCAATATCTTTTATAGACTTCCAAACTGGCCAATACCCTCTTCTCCAGAGATTCCTGGTATCTTTGAGCCCTAAACTTTAGTGGATTTTGTGGCAATAAAACTTTACTTATGGGTTTCTTCTCGTAGACGTTAGTTTTATTTTTACAGGGTTTTCTAAATCAATCACCATTTCCCATCCATTTTCTCACTTCTAGAAATTTAATTTTTATGTTAAATTTGTTGTTATATCTACATCCTTTTTCTTTGTCCTTGTAGATTAATGCTATTTTGTTTCATCACTCTCATTTAAATCAATTTTCAGGAGGAAGCACAGCTTAATAAAAAACTCAAACAACCTTCTTTTAGAAGTCTCTATTCTGAGATACTACAAATGCTTTATACTCTTTTGAGTCCCAAGTTGTTAGTTTACATACAGAAACACAAAAGCTTATGACACACACACAATTTTTCTGAATCCTTAAAAGAATCATAATGATTTAATCTTCAGAGAGAAGTCAATGTCATGTGATCTTATGTAAAATTCTTCTCCTGACTCTTCCACTAATTGGCTGCATTGTCTGATTTCATTTCCCTTATATGGAAGAAATCTTGGTGCTTTTGTAAAAATCCAATGTGACATTTCACATATTAAAATGATTTGAATACAGCAAATATATAAATATAAGATTACTTAAAATAAAATATTCTCTGTAATTTAAGTTTAAAAATCCTGTTTTTTCTGAATCATCAGTTTGGTTGATTTCTCTGTATACTCTCCAATTCCTTGATATTCTTCTTAAAGTACAAAGTTCCACCTTAAATGTAACATCTTTAAAAGAAACTTACCCATATGAAATGCATTGCTGTATGTTTTCATTCATTCTACTAACATGTTGCATTCCAATATTTTGTCAGTTTTTGAAATATATGTGGAATTCCATTTTAAAAATACCATAGCAATGTCCAGTTCTCCAAAAGAAAATATTTCTATGTTCCAAAACACATGAAAATAGAGTATGACAGTTCAAATACTATTTTACTAACTTGAATACAGCAATCTGTATTAAATGAAAAATGCTCTTTAAAACATATTCAAAAATCCCTGTCTGCCAGGTGATATTTTAAATGTAGATTGTATCCTTTAAGTATTAGGTGTAGCAGATAATTGAAGAGACTAAGTTGTTATTTAATATTCTGTATTTTGAATTATTTAGATTAAAATATATACTTGTATAATCTGTAAGACTACTGGCAGCAATTTTGCTAAGAGGGTTGAGAGGGTCACGAACATTGGCAATTCAAAGGGGAATCTGGATTTAGAATGGATGAAACTGAATCTTTGAGCAAATCAGAATCTACATTCTAAAAGTGTTGAGAGTTTCACAGTAGCTTTTCTGTTGCAAATGTGCCACATCTCAAAAGTGGTGAAGATAGCCTCTCTGTGTCACTATTCATGCCTGTATCAGTTTTGAAACATGGTCACAAAATCTTTGACACTTATTCTATCATGCTATATGGCCTCTGTCACCTCTCCTTGAATCTGGGTAAGCTAGTGACTGCTTCAACTAGTAGAATATGATGCAAATGATGGCATGTGACTCTAAAACTAGCTCATAAAAGGTCATACAGTTTCATCTTGTTATCTGAAACACTTTCTTAGAGCCCTGTGTCATCATGAACGTTATCTTACTAGCTTGAGGCAGTGCCATAAGAAAACTCATGTTCATAAAAATACCACATAGACATAGCTGGAACTAAACCCAAATTTGAGTTGTCCCAACCCTGGCATGAAATAATCAGTTGAAAATACATCTATATGATTCTAGTCCCCAACTACTCAAGTTACCTCCGACCATTTTAATCTTATCATCCGAGACCCTAGACATCATGGAACAGAGACAAGGCATCCAAACTGTGTCCAATCCAAGTTTCTGATCCCCAAAGCTATATGTATAATAAACTGATTTGTGTTTTATGCCTCTAAACTTTGGGATGGTATATTTTGCTGCAGTAGATATCCAACTAATCTTAAATCAACAATGATTTTGAGTTTCATTCTTTGCTATATAAAATTCAAAAATAGCTTTGAACAATTTTTGAATCAGTCACTTTGCAAAAGCCAAGAGAAGCATAACAAAATATCTTTTGAAATCAGACTAGTGTTAATGCTATAGTGTTTAGTAATAAATATATTGGACATCATTTTTTTTGCTTTATGTAAGCACACTTTTTACTTTTTTTAAAAATTTAGACTCGTAGAACTATATGTACATTTCTGATGTGTGAAATAAGTTATATTGACAGATAACAGAATATAAATGTATCAGAATTTGTAACATAGATAATCATGTATTACTTACTAAGTAAATTTCAGGGAAGCCTGGGTGGCTCAGTTGGTTGAGCACCTGACTCTTGGTTTGGCTCAGATCATGATCTCAGGTAGTGATTTGGGCTCCATGCTCAGCCGAGAGCCTGCTTGAGATTCTTTCCCTCTCTATCTCCCTCCATCCCTATCCAACTCCACCCCCCACTCTCTTGCTCTTTCTCTCTCTCTAAAACAAAAAAACAAACAAACAGGGTGCCTGGGTGGCTCAGTTGGCTAAGCTTTTGCCTTCTGCTCAGGCCATGATCCCAGAGCCCTGCGTTCAGCTACCTGCTCAGTGGAGTTTGTTTCTCTGCCCCTCCCCTGGCTCATGCTCTCTCTCTCTCTTGCTCTCACTCTCTTTCTCATATAAATATATAAAATTTTTTAGAAAGCAAATTTCTAAAAGTACACAAATTAGGGTTAGAGATGGCAAGTTTGTGTTGGGAGATGTTCCCAAGAATGTATCTTAACTCTTGGTGTTGTTTGGTCTCTTATGTGCAATTTTTAATTTACAAAGTACTCCTTGCTCACAGTCTTTCCCCTTTATTTTTTTCTCATATCTAGCTCCCAATTTTTATGAATACTCCTAAGGCACAATATTCTTTACACCCAGAATGCTTCTCTCAAATTATGCTTATCCTTTTCTTTGACATGTTTTTTTAAACTAATATCTGTATCAAATATGATTTTTTAAAAACTAGATGTCTTCTATATCTTTTGCAGTGGCTTATAAGCTTATAAGATGTAGCTAGACAATTACACAGTTTATATTAAATAAATGAGGTAGAAATGCTCATTTAGAAATGAAAAGTATTCAACTGAAATTACTTAGCTATCTTTGTTATGAGATAAATTTAGTAAGGGAATTCCCAAGTAACTTTTATACTTCCAGAGTGAATAAGAGGTGATTATTTTTTAAAAGACCCCAACTAAAACTGAGCAAACCACATATAAAGGGTCAGTCCACAATTTAAATTACCAGGTGAATATTAACAATGACAGGGATGCCTGGGTGGCTCAGTCGGTTAAGCGGCTGCCTTCGGCTCAGGTCATGATCCCAGCATCCTGGGATGGAGTCCCACATCGGGCTCCTTGCTTGGCAGGGAGCCTGCTTCTCCCTCTGCCTCTGCCTGCCACTCTGTCTGCCTGTGCTCTCTCTCTCTCTCTAACAAATAAATAAATAAAATCTTTAAAAAAAATGTTTAAACAATGACACACACAGGAATTCTTGCTGATTAGTAAACACACAGCATGTTACCTCTTGATATATAGCTTAGACTATCATCATTAACATCATTTCAAAGAATATACATTCTAAGAATACCTATTTCAGGAGAAACACAGTTATGTCCTACTATGGAAATACTAGTGTTTTGGAGATTGAAAACACATGACATGAGTTAAACCTCACTCTATCTATGAATGGGTATATTATATCAATATTATAAATAATGAAAAATAACAAAAGTAAAAGTTAATTGGGCCCTATATATATACATATATATGTGTATATTATATGTATATATATACGTACGTATACATAGATGTATACATGTCTATACATGTATACATCTATGTATATACATGTATATATATATAAGCAGTCTTTTCAATGCTTTATATCTATTAGCTCATTAAATTTTTAAGCAACCATATGAGGTGGCATTATTTTATTCATTTTATAGATGAGTTAACTGAGGCCAAGAGAGCTTAAGTATTTCTTTCAAGGTCATTTAGTTAGGAAGTAGTAATATGGAATTTAAACAAAACACACTTTTTTCTGAACCTATATTCTTTTTGTTTGTTTGTTTTTATTTAAATTCCAGTTAGTTAACATACAAAGTAGTATTAGTTTCAAGTGTAAAATTTTGTGATGCAACACTTTCATACAACACCTGGTGCTCATCACAAGTGCACTTCTTACTGCCCATCACCTATCCTGCACCTGCATTCTTAAACCTTATGCTCTAAGACACCAATGTCTATACCAATTTAAACCAGTTAAATCTTTCCTTTTTTGACCAAGAGGTTTTCATACAGTTCAGCCCCCAGGTATCAACAAAGCCATATTGCCCCATATTCCTTCTTTTTCTTTTCACTTGAGATATACCAGTTTCATTTCAGTCCTTTAGACCCTCTTTACTCCCTCCAGTCACTTAATTCTCTTTCATGTTTATTTTGCCTAGGTAACTCGTACTCATTTCAAATTTATTTGACAGCAAGAGAGGGAACACAAGCAGGGAGAGTGAGAGAGAGAAGCAGGCTCCCGCCCAGCAGGGAGCCCAATGCGGGGCTCGATCCCAGGACCCTGGGATCATGACCTGAGCCGAAGACAGAGGCTTAACCCACTGAGCCACCCAGGCGCCCCTCGTACTCATTTTAGATTCCATGTCAAGTATCACTACCTAGGGTCACTTGCCCTGGCCCTTTAAAACATCTCTATTTCACCTCTCATCATAGTAGTTGCATCTTTTGCATAGCACAATATACCAATATGTTTGCATTTATTGTGTGTTTATATATATATATTTTTCTAAAGAAAATATATATATATAAAGACTGTAAACTCCATGAAGGCATTGACAGTGTCTCTCTTGCACATTGTTAGACACCTAGAGCCCGGCTGAGTGTGCACCTCAGAGTAGGAAATATTTGCTGAAAACATTCATATTGCCTATTGGGTACACTGATCCCAACTTCATGGAAAGGTTATAAATGAAACAAAAAAAAAAAACAAAAGAAAGAAAGAAATGTATATCATGGGGCGCCTTGGTGGCTCAGTGGGTTAAAGCCTCTACCTTTGGCTCGGGTCATGATCCCGGGGTCCTGGGATCCAGCCCCGCATCGGGCTTTCTGCTCAGCGGGGAGCCTGCTTCCCCCTCTCTCTGCCTACTTGTGATCTGTCTCTGTCAAATAAATAAATAAATAATCTTAAAAAAAAAGAAAGAAAGAAATGTATATCATTATATATATGTTAAAAGAAACATTTATCATTTAGCTATTGCTTAAAAATGCTGTGAAGTTCTAATTCTACACATGACATGTTTTTGATTTTTGACATTTAGCAAGTTACTTCTGAAATCTTTGGAGTTAGAGGAAAAACAAGATAGAAAATTTCTTCCAGAATTAACTCCTTTTAGATCCTTGACTCATACTCTCAGAGATGTTTATTATACTGGACTAATTATATAATTAGACTGGTAGTCTAATCATATAATTCCCAACATCTAGCATATTCAGTGCACGGCAAGCCTGTAGTTCATTCCAAGTTACATCACACCAAGGCCAGGTCAGTTATGTTGAGGCATTCCTTTATTTTGAGGGGAGTGGAAGATGAAGTTGCCTATCCCAAGTATTAAACTATTCTCCATCTCTCTATTGCGACTGCATGCTTGAATAAATAACAAGTACCAATAATAACAATAATTCTAAAAATAACAATCCTAAAATGCTGGAAAAATCTTAATCTGAATTTGTAGAGATTAAATAAAGAATATTTCTCCACTTGTGCAGGTCATAATTTTGGGGAAAAAATATACCCAATTTGGACTGAAAAAATGGAATCTACATATGGTACTTTAGCACTTTTGGAACTAGTGAACAGGTCTAGTGAATAAGTATTTGCTGTACATTCGCATAATAAGAAATGATAACAGAATTCATTCTCCCGTATCCACCCTTAAAAAGATATTACCTCCCAAGGTCAGGGATTTGCATTGCCCTAAGAGTAAGTACATTATTAAATTTTGCGCTCTAGATGCTTCACTGGCCTCACTGAGCCTGCCTGAATGACATTATCAGTGGTGGCTTCAGAAGCTTGTAAAAGCAATCCAATGGAATGAGCACAAATAAAAATGTTTCAATTTGACATAGATTTGAAATTATTCTTGAAAATAGGATTTTAGGGGCACTTTAGCTTGGGTCATGATTCCAGGGTCCTAGGATCAAGCCCCGCATCAGGCTCCCTGCTCCATGGTTAGCCTGTTTCTCCCTCTTCCACTCCCCCTGCTTGTGTTCCCTCTCCCTGTGTCTCTCTCAGTCAAATAAATAAATAAATTTTTAAGAAAAAGAAAATGTTACCAATTTAATCCAGCAATAAATAAAAAGAATAATAACTCATAACCAATGGAATCATTGCAGGAGTGGAAGGCTGACCCAATATTTGCACATCAATATAATTTATTATATTAACACAGTAATAAGAAAAACAGCTATATAAATAGATGTATGAAAGTAGTGAATAAAATTCAACACCCATTCATTTTAAAAAACAAAAAGAAATTCTCAAAAAACTAGGAATTGAAGAGGGGAGTTTCTGTAACTTAATAAAGTGTATATATGAAAAACCTACAGCTAATGTGCTTATTCATGAGAGACTTAACACATTTTCCCATAAGATCAAGCACAAAAAGGGGATGTCTGATTTTACCATTCATGTTCAACATTATATTGATTATCCTAGCTAGTACAGTAAGCAAAAAGAAATAAAAGATATACAGATTGTAAATAAAGAAATAAAACTGTTGTCTTTATATACAGACAAGATGATTGCCTTTGTAGAGAATCTCAAGCAATCTATAAAATAATCCTGAACTAATAGCAAAAATGCATTCCAGATTCCAGGATATAAGGCCAGTATACAAAAGGGAATGGTTTTCTATATACTAGCAATAAAAAATTTAATTCGGAAGTTAAAATAAGCAATACCATTTACTATATCATCTCCTCTTCTCCCTCCCCAAAATACTTTTCTGACAAAATAATCTACATGCAGGAAAATATAAAACTATGATGAAAATATCAAAGAAGATCTAAATAAATATAAAGATAGTTCATGTCCATGGATCAGAAGAATCAAAATTGTCTTGATACCAATTCTTCCCAACTTGATCTATATGATCAACATAGTCTCAGTAAAAATTCCATCTGGCCATTTTATACATATTAAGAAATTGAGTCTATAACTTACATGGAAAAGAAAAGGCCCTAAATAATACTAAATAAGAATACAGTCTGAGAAGTCACATTACTTAATTTTGTCTTTCTGAAAAGCTACAGTTATCAAGAACATGTGGCGTTGGTGAGAGTGTAGATACATAAATCAGTAGTATGGACTAGAATGCCCAGAAATAGACCCTCCCACTGCCAGTGGAAGTGTAAACTGATGAAATCACTATGGAGGGGGATACTATTTATTAAACTGAACATATGCACGCCCTGTATACTCTTAAGTATCTATTCAACAGAACTTTTAGTCATGACCAAAATATGTGAACATGTTTATAATAGCTGAAATGTAAATAACCTAAATGCCCAGCAATCTTAGGATGGATACATTGTGGTAGATTCATAATGGAATGCCATATTCAACAATGAAAATGGACAAGCTACAATCATATGCAATGACCTGAGTGAATCTCACATATCTCACAAATACACTTTTGAGTGAAAGAAGATACAAATTCACAATGTATTGACTTTTTCTATAAATAAGAAAATAAGTGAAACTAATTATATTGTTAGAAGTTAGAATAATGGTTATCCCTTGAGGGAGAGGAATAATCAGAAGGGTCATCAGATGGCATTTTTCACAAGGAAACAATCTCCTTTTTCCTAATGTTATAATTCTTTATCTGAGTTTAGGTTACATGGTCAGGCTTACTTTGTAAAAATTCTTGGAGGTGTACTTTTTTTTGGTTTGTATTGCACATATGCTATACTTTAATAAATAATAAAAAAAAAAGACAAAAAGTTCCACTGCTTTTATATCTACCAGTGTCATTTGGTAAGTGCAAAAATGATTTTCCCTAATTATTTTCCTTATGTGGAGACTGGGGCTTCTTTGTTCAAAAAACAAATTGGTGTTTTTTCCTCAATTAGTAAAAATTAATGAATCTATTAAATGAGCATTACAGTTACCAAAAAGAGAAATAGAGTATTATTGTGCTAGTATCTATATCAATGGGTTTTCAAAAAAACTATTTCAAAACTCACTGAAATTAGAGTAACGGATCAAAGCAACAGCCTCTAATATAATGTTATAATAATTTTAGAATCTTTGATTTTAAGAATCCTGTTTATCTTGAAAATGTTTCTCAATTTGACCAGTGCTCTCATCCATTGCCACCATCCCAGCCCAAGATTCCATCACCTTTTATCTGGAATTTTACAGTGCATCCTCCTCCTGGTCTTCCTTATTTTTATCCCTAGCCCCTTATCAGTCCATCCCCAACAAAGAAGTCAGAATTGTTTGTGAAAACATACATAAATCATGTCATTGCCCAGCTCAAAATTCTCCATGGCATTCCATCTTGCCTAGATTAAAAATCAAAGTACTTATTAAAACTCTCAAGATTTCATGCTCCTCTTCACATTAGCCACACTGGTTTCCTTGTTTCTTTAATTTGTGATACATACTCTTGCCTCAAGGACCTTGTACTTGGCCTTGCTTGGAATACTTTCCTCACACTATTTGCTTGCTCCCTCACTTTTTTCTTGTTTTAAATATACTTTCTCAATGAAGCTTTTTCTTTATCTTGCCAACTGAAATCTCACAAACACATCCAATTTGACAACCCCTTTTCCAGATGTATTTTTCCTTTGTAGCAATTTTATTATTTAACACACAGGCCTAACCTGGAGATATTACAGATTTAGTTTCCCACTACTGCAATAAAGTGAATATCACAATAAAATGAATCAGATTAGTTTTTGGTTTCCCAATGCATATACAAGCTATTTTATACTATGCTACAATCTTTTAAATGTACAACAATAATGTTTAAAAAACAATGTACATACTTTGATTTTAAATGCTTTATCACTAAAAAAAATGCTTTAACCATCATTTAAGCTTTCAGTGAATTCTAATATTTTTTGCTGGTGTAGGGTTTTGTCATGATGTTGATGGCTGCTGACTGATCAGGGTGGTGGTGGCTAAAGGCTGGAGTCGCTATGGCAATTTCTCATTTAAGGAAACAATGAAATTTGCTGCATTGATTGACTTCCCCCCCCCCCCCACAAATGATTTATCTGCTGCGTGCAATGCTGTTTGATAGCATTTTGTTCATAGTAGAACTTTTTCCAAAATTGGAGTCAGTTCCCTCAAACCGTGCTACCGCTTTATCAACAAAGTATATGTAATATTCTAAATCCTTTGTTGTCATAGCATCTTCATAGCATCTTCAACAGGAGTAGACTCCATCTAAAGAAATTACCTTTATTTTTCCTCATTCATAAAAAATGACTCCACAATCATTAAAGTATCATAAGATTGCCACAATTCAAATGTAATAATGAAAAAGTTGGAAATTTTATAAGAATTACCAAAATGTGACACAGAGACACAAAGTGAGCAAATGTTGTTGGTAAAAACAGTGGTGGTAGATTGCTCAATGAAAGGTTGCCACAAACCTTCAATTTGAAAAAAAAGCAATACCTACAGACTGCAATAAAGTGAGGTGGGTGAAATTAGTACATATTTATTTTGTTAATTTTTAGTCTCCTGTCCTAGAAAAGAAAATCCAGATAGGAAGGGGCTTTTGTCTGTTTCATTTTGTTTTGCTATTACATTACCAGTGCCCAAGTCTTAGCTCTTAGTAGATACTGAATGAAATTTAGAGAACCTTTGAAGGAATATGTAAGAATATTTTATTAAATATAGACATTGTTGGCCATCTTTATCTTTTGAAATTTTATACCCAGAAATTCCAAATATCAGTGTAAGAAAAAAATAAAAAGAGAGCACTTCAAGAATTTCCAGAGCTTGGGCTATAGAGAGAGATTTCTAGCATGAGGTAGGCCACTAAAAATTAAAGTTATAGTCTTAGGGTTTCCATATGTAAAGGACGTAGAAAATCATCCTAACAGACATGTAAAAAGAAGAAAAATCAACAACTGCTGCCCCCAAAATTAGAGAGGCAGACAGGAAGATAGAGAGAATCACAACTTACTGTAACAGAAACCCATGAGCAGAGCCCATGAACAGATATCCCTGCAGGAACTAGGATTACCAGCAGAGGAAAATCGAAACAATAATTGATGAATTGCTATAGACTCAATGTGGGAAATTCTGAGTCAAAAACTTCAGGGGGAGTCATTCAAAAAAAAATCACACTTGTAATTTTTAGCTATAGTAGCCCTACCAGATTCTCACAGTGAATATTTGAGAAAAATCCATTCATGCTTCTGACAGGGAGAGAGGAGAAGGAACAACGCTAAAACATACAGCAGTATTCCATTCTTAATAAAGTGTGCTCCCTTGAGAACCTGTTTTACCAGAGCCCAATCTTTGGGGGTTTTATCAGAAACTAACCTACCATTGACCTGGGAGAAGAGCAATGTGTTCGTTTTGCAATTCATTTGGATCTTATAATCCTTTCAGGACAATAACAGGTTAAAGTGGATAGAAAAATCCCAAATTAATTGCAAAATCAGGGTGCATAGCAGCAAAACAATGAAGAAGGGTAGAGGACCAAATAGCTAAAATGTCAAATGCCTCAAAAGGGCCTGAGTTTTTATGCAAGGATGGCAAGTTAATGATCTCTAAGCTGTGAAACAAAGAGAAAATGAATTTCACCTACTGACCCTAAAGTGTGGAAAGCTCTGAGACTCAATTTCAGTCAAGCAAAGAGAAATGGATATGTTGTGAATTTGAGAATGAAGGGGAGTTCCTTTATCCTGAGTACAGTGTTCATAAAAGCATAGTGCAGATTATGAAAAAGAGCCATTGGAGGTTATGCAAAGACATGTATAGTGTTCATAGATGACTGTGAGTACAGACTGGAAAATGAGGAGAGGATACTGGAATATGAAGTGCAGACTAAGGTTTTCAGATACCTGCAAGATTTTAGAAGAAACAGTTTCGGTGATCCCCTGGTGTAGGGGGGTATCAGTGTCAAGGTCTCTAAAGGTCTTGGGGAAGACAAATACTTTTTCAAAGCTTCCTTTATACTTATGATTCATCTTGTGGGAACTAATCATGTGTCAGCTTGGGTGTTTGGGAAAACTTTTTTCTTTTCTTTTTCTCTTTTCTTTTCTTCTTTTAATAAAAAGAAACAAATTTTAGTGACTTCCAGGCTGAATTCCAATATCTATATTGTGACTTGGAGCAAAAGAACTTGCCATCCTTCACTGAACTGCTGACCTAATCTCAACAGTCACCTACCTTCACCATGTGATAAACAAATAAGAAATTATTTTCTTTTATTTAAGTAATTGTAGTTCAGTTTTCTGTTATTTGCAGCCTGAGGCAATTCTGTCTGCTGTAACTTCTATGCTCTTCTCAGGAAGAATTAATTTCTCCCCTTTGTACTTTTTCACTGTGTGTAATTTATTTTCCACTCAAATTGTTATTTATCTTCCTCTCACATAGATTAGACATACTTTGAGGGCAAAAATGCCCTTATGTTTATACTTGTGTTATAAGTTCTTCTCACAATATCTGGTACATGATGAAAGTTAATAGATGTTAAATAACAGATGAATGGTGGATCTAGTGGAAACCTATAGTTTTATCTGTCCAAGAATCAACTCTGGGAACTGTCTTTGCTTTCATACATACATGGCCGCTATGAAAATCATTCTGCTTAAATTTAAAGAAAAAAAGTCTTGATTCCAGTTCACAAAAGACTGATTCAGAGATGGGGCTCTCCATATTACTGTGCCTTTTCCTGGGCATTTGGAATACAGAACTAAGAGTCATGGAAGCAGTATCATACTATTGACAATACTTCAGTGGTACAAGTAATATTTTTGTTGTTGTTGTTTTATTTTGCTAAGGACCAGAATTTACTCTAATTACCATGTTCCCTAATGCTTGCTTGATCAATTTCTCATTGGATTCAGAAAGATACTAATGAATTTATCAGTAATTACTTTAAATGTAAATGATTAATTTACCTATCAAAACATAGAAATTGACAGAATGATTTTTTTTAAATATTCAACTAATTTTGTCTATAAGAGACTCCCTTTTTTTTTTAAAAAGACTCACTTTAAATGCAAAGACACAAGTAGGTTGAAAATGAAAAAACGGTAGTCAGTTTGGACTGCTATAAGACATTACTATTGACTGGATGGTTTAAACAACAGTTATTTCTCACAGTTCTAGAACCTGAAATTTTCAAAATCAAGTTGTTGACAAATCTGGTATTTGGTAAGGTCCTACTTCCTGGTTTCACATGGATATATATATATATATATATACACACATATATATGTATATATATTATAATAATATATATGTGTATATATATAATATTTATCTATCAATCTAAACATATATATAATTTGCATCCTTGTATGGCAGAGAGAAGGGAAGAAAGCTCTTGTGTCTCATTAGAGCATTAATATCATTCATGAGGGCCCCACTGCCATTGCCATCACATTGGGGGTTGGAATTTCAACATGTGAATTTTGTGGCAGACACAGTCAGTCCAAAACAGGTGGCAAAAAGAGTACCTGAAAACACTAAACAAAAGAGAGCTTGAATGGCTATACTATTAACAGATACAATAAATTACAAGCCAAAAATTGTTACAAGAGAAAAAGGAAGACATTAGATATTAATAAAAGAATGAATTCATCAAGAGTTATAATAATTACAAGCATACAAACCAAACAGTAGAATTTCAAAATAAATGACACAAATATTAACATAATTGAAAGAAAAAATATACAGTCCTGCAATAAGAGTTGGGAGGCTTTAATAACCCACTTTCAATAATTAACAGAGCATCTAGACAAAAGACTAAAGAAAATAGAGACTTGACCAACATTATGAATTAACTAAACCTACAAGACATGAAAAGCATTCTACCCAACAAACCACAGTACATACTCTTCTCAAATGCACATGAAGCATTCTTCAGGATAAAACACTTTTTTAGGTCATAAAAGAGAACTCAATAAATTTTAGAAGGTTTACAGCATATAAAGTATTTTCTTAGAACACAAATGATGAAGCTAGAATTCAACAACAGAAGGAAAACTGTACAGATATGTGGAAATTAAATAACAATTCTTTAAAAAAAATATTTGTCTATTTGAGAGAGAGAGAAAGTAGGCAGAGAGAGAATCTCAAGCAGACTCCCCTCTACACATGCAGTCTGATACAGGGCTATATCTCATTATCCATGAAATCATGACCTGAGCAAAATCATGTGTTGGTCACTTAACCTACTGAGCCACTCAGGCACCCCTAAACAACATACTCTTTTTTTTTTTTAAGATTTTATTTATTTATTTGACAGACAGAGATCACAAGTAGTCAGAGAGGCAGGCAGAGAGAGAGGAGGAAGCAGGCCCCATGCAGAGCAAAGAGCCCGATGCGGGACTCGATCCCAGGACCCTGGGATCATGACCTGAGCCGAAGGCAGAGGCTTTAACCCACTGAGCCACCCAGGCGCCCCTAAACAACATACTCTTAACAATTGGGTCAAAAGAAGAAATCATGGGGAAAATAAGAAAATACTTATAAACTTATGAAAACAAAACAGAATATTCCAATATTTGTGGGATAGAATGAAAACAATGCTCTGAGTGAAATTTATAGCACTCAAGAGCATACTTTATAAAAGAAGATTGCAAATCTGATAGCATAACACCTTAAAGAATTAGGAGGGGAAAAAAAAAAGGTGAACTAAACCAAATGCTAGCAAAAGGAAGGAAATAATAAAGACTGAAATGGAGATAATAGAGAACAGAAAAACAGTAGAAAGAATCAGTGGAACCAAAAGTTGGGTCTTTGGAAAGGTCAACAAAATAGACAGACTTTAGCCAGAATGACAGAGGGGGAATAAAGAGATGCAAATAACTAAAATCAGAGATGAAACCAGGAATATTAGTACTGTTCTTACATAAAGAAAAGGGTTTATATTATAAGAGAAAACTTATGCCAATGAATTTAACAATCTAAATGAAATAAATTCTTAAAAACACACAAATTACCTAAACAAAAAGAAAATCTGAACAGACCCATAAAAAGTGAAAAGATTGAATCAGTGGTGAAAGCATTCAAGAAAGAAAAGCAAATGATCTATGGCTTTATGGTGAAGTTATCAAACATTTAAAGAGTGCACAGTAATTTTTCTCTACTATTCAAAAAATTAGAAGGGACCACTGTATAACTTATTCTACAAGGCTAGCATTATCCTGATACCAAAGCCAGACAAAGACACCATAAGAAAACTAGTCCTTAAAAATACAGATGCAAAAACATCAAAATACTAGCAAACCTAATCCTATAGTGTACTGAAAAGATTATGCACAATTACCAAATGGAATTTATCCCAAGAATATGAGGGTATTTATCCCCATATTAATAGATGACATTTTTAAAAAATCACATAATCATCTCAACTCAAAGAGGAATCATTCAATGAAATTCATAATTTTATTATAAAAACAATCAGAAAACTAAAAATGGAGGAGAATTTCTTCAACGTCATTAAGGGCATTTATATAAAAATATACTTCAATAGTGAAAGACTGAAAACTTTCTACCTAACATCAGGAACAAGACAAAGATGCCTGGTTCCACACATTTTACTGGAAGTCACAGCCAGAGCAACTAGGCAGTAAAAAATGACATAAAAATAAAAGATGTCCAAATTGAAAAGCAAGAAGTAAAACTAACCCTATCCACAGATAACATAGTTCTATATATAGAAAATTCTAAAGAATCTACATAGAAACTACTAGAACTAATAAGTGAATTTAAAAAGTTTGCAAGGGTAGCTCAGTTGGTTAAGCATCTGCCTCATCTGAGGTCATGATCTCAGGATACTGGAATCAAGGCCCACATACGGCTCTCCACTCAGTGGGGAGCCTGCTTCTCCTTCTCCCTTTGCCTGCCTCTCTGCCCACTTGTGATCTCTCTCTCTCTGTCAAATAAATGAATAAAATCTTTAAAAAAAAAAAAAAAGAAAAGTTTGCAAGGTCCATTATCAGCACACAGAAATCAGTTGTGATTGTACACACCAGCTTAGAAGAATCCAAAAAGGAAATTAAGAAATAAATTATATTTACAATGACATCCAAAACAATAAAATATCCATGAATAATTTAACCAAGAAGATGATAGAGTTGAATATTAAAAACTACAAAATACTGTACCTTCAACATTGTACTTTTCTGAGAGGTTAAAGAAAATCTACATAAGTAGAAAAATATACCATGTTCATGGATCTTAACATTTTTAAGGTGGTAATGTTTCCCAAAGTGATCTACAGATACAGTTCAATCCTTATCAATGGCAATAGTCTCTTTGCCAAATGGAAAAGTTGGACATCTGATTCATATAGAATTGCAAGTGGCCGTAAATAGCCAAAACAATACTGAAAAAACAAAGTTGGAAGGCTCATATACTTTTCAACTTCAAAACTTAATACAAAGCTACAGTAAACAATGCAATGTACTACTGGCAAAGGCATAGACATATTGACCAGGGGAATAAAACTGAAATACAGAAATAAACCCATATATCTATGGCAAATTGATTTTGACAAAGAAGACAAGACCCTTCATGAGGAAATAAGAGTCTCTCCAACAAATGGTGCTGAAACAACTGGATACCCACATGCAAAAAGTAAGGTTGGGATCCTACCCCATATCATATACAAACATTAATTCAAAATAGATTAAATAAAGGAGCTAAAATTACAAAGATCTTAGATAAAAATATGGGGATAAATCTGTATGATTTTGCCAATGAATTTTTAGATATGACACCAAAATCATTAAGAACAAAAGGAAAAATAGATAAATTAGACTTCATGAGAACAAAATGCTCTGTGTCTCAAAAAAGAAAGTGAAAAGACAACCTACAGAATAAAAGAAAATCATGTATCACAAATATCACAAATCAAATAAAAAATCACAAATCATGTACCTGACAAGGATCTCATATAGAATGTGTAAGCAACTCTTATACCTCAACAACAAAGACAAACCATTTAAAAATTGGTGAATGGCTTAAGTAAGCAATCCTTCGAAGACTACAAATTGCCAACAGGTACATGAAAAATGCTTAACATCATCAGTCATTAGGGAAATGTAAATCAAAACTACAGTGAGATATCACTTCATAACTATTAGAATGGATATGATAATTAAAAAAATGAAAACAAGTATGGTGATAAGGTAGAGTAATTGGAACAAACCCTCATACTTTGCTGGTGGGAATGTTAACTTTTTAGCTGCTATGGAAAATAGTTTGGTAGTTCTCAGAAAGTAAAACACAGAATTCTTACATAACCCCACAATTCTGTGCCTAAATACATATCCAAAAGATTTGAAACAGGTACTACAAAAAATAGATGTACACACATATTCATAACAGCACTATTTACAATAGCCAAAAGGTGGAAATATCCCAAATGTCTATCAAGAGATGAATGGATCCCAAATGTCTATCAAGAGATGAATGAACAGATTGTGATGTATACATTATTTGGCCATAAAAATGAATGAAATACTGATACACACTGCAATGTGGGTGAACCTTAAAATATTATGCTAAGTGAAAGAAACTAGACATACAAGATCTTGTATGATTTATTTATGTAAAATATCTAGAAGAGCTAAATCTATAGAAAGAAAACATGTTTGTGTTTGCCATGAGTTGGGGAGATGAGAGGACATGCTTAATCAGTATGGGCTGTCCTTTTGGATAGAAGAAAATAGTTTGGAGCTATATAGAAGTGGCAGTTGCACAACACTGTGTACTAAATACCACTGAATTGTTCAGTTTAAAATGGTCAATTCTGCGTTATAGAAATTTCACCTCAATTTAAAACAATTTCATACCATTTGGCAAGACTTTTTTTCCCTTTCTTCTTGCTGTAGCAAAATGGCTTAGATTATACTAGTAAAACAATATGTCTCAAAAACTAAAATGTATTTACTTACCAGAAAGTACTTTAGAAGAAACAGAAAATAGTGCCAAAAATTTGGAGAAGAAGAAATTCAAACAAACTGCACAGCACCAGGGTTTCTGTTGAAGGAAAGTTCAGATGTTTCTAACATTTCTCAGGTTATGACTATGGTACAATCTGCCTCAATAATAAAACTGAAAGGACAAATTTTTTGTGTGTGGTCAGTAAAAGAAAGATGCACTGGAGATGACTTAAAAGAATCTTTAATAAAAATAAAATTTCTTGGAAAAACAGTTTAAGTATAACCATTTTAGTGGCCTGCTTTGAAAGCAATAAAGAAAAGATAATTTTGAAGTTATGCTCAGCAATATTATTATATGAAATATTCATTTTCAAAATCATTCACAAACCACTGCAGTAAAGCAGCTGTAGCTGAAAAGACACAAAGAGGTCATTAATCCAATTAATTTCAATTAAAAAGACTTTTAAAATATAGTCAACTGCAAAATATACCATCTCTTTCCCTCTTTCATTTGCAATGTATGCAAAGCAAGTATTTTAATTCATCTAAACATGGAAAGGTAAGAAAACAATAGCTCACCTGTTTTTATAAATAATGTTTTATTATAACACATATAAAAATATAGTTGACTTATTGTAATACTTAATATGTGAGGGGGAGCAATCATAAAAATATCTGGTGGCAAAGTATTTGAAAGAACTGTGAACACAATAACACATTTTTTCTTTTATCTCCCCTAAAGTTTAGATTTGCCAAACTTTTTAAAAAAAATTTATTTATTTATTTGAGAGAAAAAATGCACAAGCTGGGGTGGGGAGGGGTGCAGGGAGCCCACCACTGTGGGGCTTGATCCCAGGACCCTGAGATCATGATGTGAGCCAAAGGCAGGTGCTTAACAAACTAAGTCACCCAAGCACCCCTAGGTTTACCAAACTTAAAGATTATAAAGCAGATATCATTATTGCCCAGCCCAATAAATAAGAAATCATTTTTTGCACACTTCACTTCAAGGTAAAGATGACATTTTAACAATGACTAAAAAAGGCAATAACTTTTGAATAGAAAATTATGCTATGGAGAAAGTGTTTTGAAAATGTATGTATGGAAATGTTTCTTTCATGCAGTCAATGCCAAAGCCCACCTGTATTACACACAAAAGTTTCATATGTGCATTCATCAGAAATGGAAACATTTTTTAACTATCTAGAACCTTTCAAATAAAGATTTTCAGTGAATTTGAAGCTATTTTTAAAAACAGACACATAACACTTTCTGAAATTTGCAAGAACATTGCTGAGTTCAAGAAAAACATTCACCTAAGTCATGGGTAGAGTGGAAGAGTAAATATCATTAATACTTGGAGTAGACTCTTTCCACCTACAGCAATTAAAGTATCAAGATAAATTAAATGTAGAACCTTATATCTTATATTTTATGAAGCAACCTATAAAGTCAACATTTTAAAAAAATAATGAATTCATTTCTATCATATGCCTCTCATTGACAATATTGTTAATATTTTATACTTTAGAGAGACCAAATATCAAGATAATAATAATGAGGTGACATTAGCAGTTTAATAGAACAAGAAGTCCCAACCCTCATTCCTCCACAGAAACACTGATGCAAGAATTATATTTGGGCCAAAATGGCTTTAAGTGAAATCCAGAATACAAGTAAGAAGTTGCAGCACCTCTAGAACATAAGGCTGTAAAAAGTCACACCAAGATACATAAGAAGAGCAAACTCACTTTGCCTGAATTAGCTCTTCTCTCAAACCAGTTAGTTCTGTTCCAAGAAGATCTCCTTGGCCTGTGACCTCTCCCTCAAGGATAAAGTGAGAGTTGGATGTGTTTCTTACTGTCTGGTCTCCTGGCTTTATGATGTGCTTCTCTGAAGGGCTGGTTTCTATTTCACCTCAATACTGGGCATCAAACACGTCAGCAGAGCCTAGATACCAGGGGCAGCTAGGAACAAAGAGAAAGCAGTGGATTTCCCCATACAGCAAAAACACTGCTCAGTAAAACTGGGTAAAGCTGCAAAGCAGAGGCCTCCCCTCTCAAAGGAAGGGAGAAAGTAAAATGATTTTGTCCCAGCCTTTTAGCGTGCTCCTTCAGGGGCTAGTTTTGATCTCACTTTATTCTAAGTGCTGAAGGACTGGCAGAACTGGATCACCTGGGACAGCCAGCAACAAAAGAAAGGAAATGGTGTCCTCCTACAGCTGGCATGGGTCTGAGAGTTTGGGAATGGGTGCTGTGTCTTCAAATGAGCAGATACCAGTACAACTCTACAAGGAACATGAAGAATCAGGAGAATAGACTACAATCAAAGGGGAAAAAATCAGTCTCCTATAACTGACCTAAAGTAAATGAAGACTTATGAATTACCAGATAAACAATTCAAGCTGATGGCCTAAAAGTAGTTCAGTGAGTTACAGGAAAACACTGATAGACAATTAAAATAAAAATCAGGAAAATGATACATGAACAAAATGAGAATATCAGCAAAGAGATGTAAACTCTAATAAAAAAACCAAATAGAAATAGTGGAGTTGAAAAATACAATAACTGAAATTCACTGAGGATTTCAACAGACTGTACAGGCAGAAGAAAAAAATCAACAAGCTTGAAGGCAAGTTATTTAAAGTTATCCGGTCAGAAGAGCAAAACAAAACAAAACACCAATGAAAAGAAGTGAAGAAATCCCAAGAGGGTCATAAGATCAATAAGTAAATTAATATATACATTATAGGGTACCCAAAGGGAAAAGAGAGAAAGAGGAAGGAGGAAAAGTCTATTTAAAGGAATAATAGATGGAAACTCCCCAAATCTGGGGAGGGAAATAAACATCCAGATTTATGAAGTTCAGACAGACTAAATTTAAGAGGTTACCTACACCAAAACACATTTAATCAAATTGTCAGAAATTGGAGAGAATTTTTAAAGCAGCAAGAGAAAAATGATTCATTATATACAAGGAAGTCCCCATAAGCCTATCGGCAGCTTTCTTGGCAGAAATCTTACAGGCCAGGAGAAAGTGGATGATACTTTCCAAGTGCTGACAGAAAAAAACTTCCAGCTAAGGTTACAATACCTGGCAACGCTGTTCTTCAGGAATGAAAAAGAAATAAAAAATTTCCCAAACAAAAGCTGAGGGAGTTCATCACCACTGACCTACCTTACATTAAATGCTAAAGGGATTTCTTCAAATTCAAACAAAAAGACATTAATTATTAACATGAATATGAAAGGATAAAGTCACTAGTGAAGACAAATATATACAAATATATAATCAATTCAGAATGCTCTAACTCACTTTTAACTCTAGTATAAAAGTTAAAAGACAAATAATAACTATAACGATAACTAGTTAATGGAAGCAATATAAAATATGCAAATACCAACATCAATAACAAAGTATGCTTGGGGAATAAAAGTATAGAACTTTTGTATGTGAGTGAATTGAAGTTGTTACTGGCTTAAAAAATGCTGTTCTAAATATGAGATTCAGGGGCGCCTGGGTGGCTCAGTGCATTAAGCCTCTGCCTTCGGCTCAGGTCCTGGTCCCAGGGTCCTGGGATTCAGCCCCGCATTGGGCTCTCTGCTCTGTGGGGAGCGTGCTTCCCCCTCTCTCTCTGCCTGCCTCTCTGCCTACTTGTGATCTCTGTCTGTCAAATAAATAAATAAAATCTTCAATAAATAAATAAATATGAGATTCATGTATTTCTATGTGTGATATTGTGCTGGATAATAAATATTATTTTATCTTGATTCCCATTTCTGTCACAAAGCTCATAAACCCCTTGGGATTTCTTAAGGTGATGAGCACCATAAAGGTACCTTTTGTTGTGCTAATGAGATGACTTTTGGAACTCACCTAAGGATGGGGCTCATTGCCAGGGGAGTTGACTATGTGATTAGAGGGTTGGAACTTTAATCCCACTCCCCACCCTCTGGGAAGGGAGAGGGGCTGTAGATTTAGTCCAGTCACCAGTGGTTAATGATTTAATCAATCATGCATGTATAATGAAGCTTCCATAAAAACCCCAAACCTCAGAGCGAACCAGAGAACTTCTAGGCTGATCAACACGTGGCAGTACTGGAGAGTGGTACACCTGGAGAGGGCCTGGAAACTCCACACCCATACCCCATACTTTGCCCTGTATATCCTCCCTATTTGGCTGTTCCTGAGTTATATTCTTTTTTAATAAACTGGTGATCTTGTAAGTTTAAAAAAAAATTTACTGTGAGTTCTGAGTTGCTTTAGCAAATTAATTAAACCAAATCAGGGGGTCATTGGAATCTCCAGTCTATAGCCAGTCAGCCAAAAACACAGGTAATAACCTGGATGTATGACTGGCACCTGAAGTGAGGGGGGCTGTGTGAAATCTTAGAGGACTAAGGCTTTAACCTGTGGGATCTGATGCTATTTTCAAGTAATGTCAGAATTTAACTAAATTATAAAACCTTGAGCTGGTGTCAGAAAATAGCTTGTGGATATGTGGAAACCCTCCCCCACCCACTCACACCCCTAAGTATAGGGTGGCTATACTTAATACCAGAAAAAAATAGATCTTAAGTAAAAAAAACTCACAAGAGATCAAGAAAGTCATTACATAATGAGTCAACTTACCAAAAAGATATTAAAATTGTAACTACATATGCACCCAGCTTCTGAGCACCTAATATATAAGGCAAATAGTAACAGAACTGAAGGGAGAAATGAACAGGAATACAATAATAGTATTTTTATTACTTACAATAACGTTATTTTGTGTTATTTTGTATTATAATAAAACCATTTAAAAATTATTGAAGGAGACTTCAATATCCCACACTCAACAATGGATAGATGAACCAGATAGAAAATAAAAAAGGAACTGCAGAGTCAAATGACATTTTAGACCAAATAAACATAACAGACAAATATAGACTATTCCATTCAGCAACATCATAATACACATTCTCCTTGAGTACACACAGAACTTTATCAAGGATAGCTCACATATTAAGCCATAAAACAAGTCTTAAAATGTTTAAGAAAATTGAAGTCATATCAAGTATCTTTTCCAACCACAATGGCATGAAAGTAGAAAGCAGTAGCAGGAGAAAAATAGGGAAATTCACAAATATGTGGAAATTAAATAATACATTTCTGAAGAACCAACTGGTCAAAGAAAAAATTAAAAAAGGAAAAATTAAAAAGGAAATAAATATTTTTAGACAAATTAAAATGAAAAACACTCTACTAAAATTTATGAGATTCAGCAAAATTTGTACTAAGAGGGAAGTTTGTAATGATAAATGCCTATATTAAGAAAGAAAAAGATGTCAAATAAACAATCTACATCTCAAGGAACAAGAAAAAGAACAAACTAAGCCCTAAGTTTGTAGAAAGAAGGAAGTAATAAAAGTTAGAGCAGAAATAAATGAAAAACAGACTAGAAGGACAATAGGAAAAATCAATGAAACTGGGGGAAAAAAGAAGACTAAAGTAAAATTATAAATGACAGAGAACAACTGATATGACAAAAATTCATAAGAGAATACAATGAATTATATGCCAACAAATTAGATAACTTAGAAAGAGAGGATAAATTCCTAGAAACATACAATCAGCAATGAGTGAACCATTTAGAAGTATAAGATAAGAGCAGACTAGGGGCGTGTTGGGTGGCTCATTTGCCTTCAGCTCAGGTTATGATCCCAGGGTCCTAGGATCAACTCCACAGCATTGGGCTCCCTGCTCAGCAGAAGCCAATGCTTCTCCATCTCCCATTCTCCTCATTTGTGTTCTCTCTCTTACTGTGTCTCTGTCAGATAAATAAAATCTCAAAAAAAAAAAAAAAGAAGAAGAAGAACAGACTTGTAACAAGTAAGGAGATTGAATCAGTAATCAAAAACATACCAACAAAGAAAGCTAGCTACAGATAGCAACAATTGGCTACACTGGGAATATGTACCAAATATTTAAAGAAAAATAAATGCCAGTCTTTCCAAAAACATTAAAGGGAAGGAATTCATAAAACTGCCATTACCCTGACACCAAAGTCAGACAATAATACAAGAAAAGAAAATTATAAGTCAATATTCCTGATCAATATAGATCAAAAAATACTCAACAAAATTCTAGCAACCAAACTGAACAGCACAGTAAAAGGATCATACACCATGATCAGGTGGAATTTATCCCTTGGATGAAATGATGGTTCAACATATGCAAATGAATAAATGTGATGCACTGCTTTAAAAGAATCAAAGATATAAATCATCTGATCATCTCAAAGATGTGAATAAAGCTGGGCACCTGGGTGGCTCAGTGGTTAAGCGTCTACCTTCGGCTAGGGTCGTGATCTCAGGGTCCTGGGATCGTGCTCTCTGCTCAGCAGGGAGCCTGCTTCCCCCCTTCTCTGCCTGCCTCTCTGCCTACTTGTGATCTCTCTCTCTCTGTCAAGTAAATAAATAAAATCTTAAAAAAAAAAAAAAAGATGTGAATAAAGCATCTGACAAAATTCAACACCCATCCATGATTAAGAACTCTCAACATATTGAGAATAGAGGGTACTTACCTCAACATATTAAAGGTCATATATGATCAGTTCACAGCTTACACCAGAGTCAATAGTGAAAAGCTGATGATATCTTTTCCTCTAAGATCAAGAACAAGACAAAGATGTCCACTATCATCACTTCTATTTAAGTCAGCTTCTATTCAGACTGAGAGTCATAGCCAGAGCAATTTTTTTTTTTTAAGATTTTTTTTTAATTTATTTGTCAGAGAGAGTGAGCACAGACAGACAGAGAGACAGGCAGAGGCAGAGAGAGAAGCAGCCTCCCTGCCGAGCAAGGAGCCCGATGCGGGACTCGATCCCAGGAGGCTGGGATCATGACCTGAGCCGAAGGCAGCCGCTTAACCAAATGAGCCACCCAGGCGTCCCAGCCAGAGCAATTTTTAAGAAAAAAAAAAAAAAATGAGGGTCATCCAGATCAGAAAGGAGGAAGTAAAATTGTCTGTTTGTAGACAATATGATCTCATAAATAGTAAACTCGAAAAACTCCACTCAAAGTCTGTCAGAACTAATAAGCTAATTCGGTAAGGTTGCAGGATATAGAATCAACATACTAAAATCAGTTGTGTTTCTACACACTAACAATGAACTACCCAAAAAGAAATTAAGGAACAATCCTCTTTAAAGTAGCATCACACACAATTAAATACTTAGAAATAAACTTAACTAAAGAGATACAACATTTTTAAGCTAAAAATTATAATACATTGATGTAAGAAATTAAGGAAAACACAAATAATGGAAAGACATCCATGTTTATGATTGTTAAAATGCCATACTAGCCAAAGCAATCTACAGATTCAATGGTATTTCCATCAAAATTCCAATGGCATTTTTACTGAAATAGAAAAAATAGACTTAAAATTCATATAGAACTACAAAAGATCCAAACAGCCAAAGTGATCTTGAAAAACAAACCTGAAGGTATTATACTTCCTGATTTTGAAATATATTACACAGCTTAATATTTAAAATGGCATGGTACTGATGTTTTAGAATGTAAGTGAGGTCCAGAGCTGACAGCCAAGAAAGAATTCTTAAGATGTCTCTGGTACAAAAAGGTGATTTATTAAAGCACAGGGACAGGACCCATGGGCAGAAAGAGCAACATGCTACCCCCAGGTCATGAGGGGTGGTAGGTTATGTACAATGGGGCTGGAAAGAGGAAACCCACCAGGGTAACCCAGACATACTTAACATGGACAAAATTCCACATATCCAACAACCCATTTGATTTTGTAGCTCAGCATAATGCTGTGTCCACTGTAGAAAGGAATTGTCAGTTAAGATAGGTGAAAGGAAGATACAACCTTCATTTGGTTTGAAGAGGAGTTTGAGGTCTTCTATGGGTTCACAGGAGTAAGAAGGCATGTTAGTTTGCTCACTGGGTTCCTGTGAAGGAGGTACAGGTTTTACTCTAGATATATGGACCCATGAAAAGTGTCCTTCTAGTTTACTGAAGTGGAAGTACATAGTATGACCTGATATGGACCTTTCCATTTTGGATTTAGGTTTTCTGCTGTATCTGACCTCCAATTTTTTAAATAAATCATGTGTCTGGGATTTACATGGGGTGGGTTTTCGTTATAGTTAAATCAGGTTTGGGGAGTATATGATTAGTATATTCATTGAGTAACTTGTGAGTTAAACCAGCTTCCAGTGAATAATTTAATAAAGCATTATAACTTCATCTAATAACAGATCTACAGAAAGAAATGGTTTATCATACAATAACTTAAAAGGACTGAGTCCTTTTAAGCAGTTCTTGCCCTGAGAGGTCCTATTGGTAAGAGAGTAACCCAATTTTCCTGGGTTTCTAGACTAAGCTTTGCGAGATGGCATTTTAAAGTATGATTAGTTTTTTTCTACTTTCCCAGAGGATTGTGGGTGCCAGGCTGGATGCAAGAAATATTTAATTTTAAGGTTTGGGCTATTTGTTGAGTTATTTGAGCAGTAAAAGAAGGGCCATTGTCACTTTGAAGAGATCAAGGAAGACCAAATCTAGGCATAATTTCTCACAACAAAATCTTAGTGATTTCTATGGCTCTTTCAGTTTTACATGGAAAGGCCTTGACCCACCTGGTGGAGATATCAACAAACACTAATAGATACTTACAGCCTTTGTAAGGTGGCATTTGTGTGAAATCAAGTTGCCAGTCCTCTCCTGGATAGGATCCACACCTTTGGACTGGTTTTAAAAGAGGGGAAGGGTGAGCTGCACCTTCCAGATTTACTTGGGCACAGACAATACAGGATCAGCAAACTTGTTTTATTGTGGCTGTCAAATTTACTCCGTTGAATATATTTTCAATTAAATGTTTTAAAGCATCTTTGCCCAAATAAATAGCCTAGTGTGGGCCCTGTATTATCTTCCATTGACTATTTTTAGGTATAAAAAAATTTCTCTCATTGTTAACAAGCCAGTCCTGTGTAGTTTTAGTTTATCCTCGCTCCTGAGCAATGTGAATTTCTTGGTCTGAATAGATGGGAGTTATGGACTCCATTGGTATAAGGCTTAATATCTGTTTACCGTTTGCAGGCAGCACACCTCTTTGGCTGCACAGTCTGCTAAATTGTTTCTTGTAGATTCTAAGGTCATATCCTTTGATATCCTTTGAGGTGAATCACAGCTACCTCCTTGGGCAGATGTACAGCCTCAGGAGGGGTAATGTTTTCAGGCCCAGATTGGATTGGGGAGTTATGGCTTTATAGCAATCCCCTTTCCTTTTAAATAGATCCATGAGCATGCAGTACAAGAAGGCATATTTGGATTCAGTATAATGTTAATTTTTAGACCTTTTGCCAATTGAAGAGCATGAGTAAGTGCTATTTTCAGCTTTAGGGGCAGAAATATTTATTGGAAGGGGTTTTTTGTTCGTTTGTTTGTTTCTCTTTTTTTCTAAGATTTTATTTATTTACTTGACAGACAGATCACAAGTAGGCAGAGAGGCAGGCAGAGAGAGAGGAGGAAGCAGGCTACCCGTGGAGCAGAGAGCCCGATGTGGGGCTCAATCCCTGGACTCTGGGATCATGACCTGAGCTGAAGGCAGAGGCTTTAACCCACTGAGCCACCCAGGTGCCCCTGGAAGGTGTTTTGCCTCAATAGTTTTTTTTTTTTTTTTTTAAGATTTTATTTATTTTTTTGACACAGAGAGAGAGAGAGATCACAAATAGGCAGAGAGGCAAGAAGAGAGAGAGGGGGAAGCAGGCTCCCTGCTGAGTAGAGATCCCGATGTAGGGCTCCATCCCAGGACCCTGGGATCATGACCTGAGCCAAAGGGAGATGCTTAACAACTAAGCTACCCAGGTGCCCCTTTGCCTCAATAGTTTTAATCAGACTAACTATCATATCCAGCCCTTTTTTCCCCCTTAGCCATGAAGCTACTGCCATCAGTAAACTAAATATCATCGGCATTTTTAATAGGGGAGTCTTTTAATTCTGGCCTGCTAGAATAGACAAGATCAATGATTTCTGAATAGTTATGTTCTTGAGAGGTATGATGGTCAGGTCCAGGCATAAGAGTAGCTGGGTTTAAAGGCTGACAAGTTTTAAGTATTACTCCAGATGTATCTAAAAGCATAGCCAGGTATCTAGAAAGGTGGCCTCCCATCATCTATTGGTGACCCTTGGTCTCTAAGACATTCCAGACCTGACGTGAAGACCTGATGTGAAGACATGTCAGAGACTGTCCCATCATGAGCTTTGAGGCTTCTTCTACCAGGAGGGCTGTGGCAGTCACCGATCAAAGACAAGTGGGCCACCCTTGGGCTACATTGTCAAGTGACTTTGAAAAATAGCCCATCGGTCTTGTTTCATTCCCTAATTTTTGGGTGAGAACTCCCAAGGCTTGGCATTGCTTTTCTGCTATGCATAGAGTGAATGGTTTTTCTAAATTTGGTAACACCAAAGCTGGAACTGACAGACGTTTAGCTTTTAATGTTTGAAAGGCCATCTGCTGAGCTTTAGTCCAGAGCAAAGTTTTCTCATCAGGACCTTTAACAGAATCATACAATGGTTTCGCTAAGAGTCCAAATCCAGGAATCCACAGGTGGCAAAAACCTGTCATACCTAGAAAAGTGCAGAGTTTTTTGTTGTTGTTGTTGTTGTTGTTTTGTTTTTTGTTTTATGTAGTTGGAGGCTCAAGACCCAGTATAGCCTTTCTGTCAGTAGCTAGAATACGGTGACCTGGTGTCAGTTCATATCCTAAATAGTATACCTTTTGTTGAGATATTTGTGCCTTTTTAGGGGATACACGATATGCTCTATCTTAAGTAAAGGTATAGAATTTTTATCAGATGTCTCCTTCGTGGGACTACAGATTAGAATGTCATCTACATATTGAATTATTGTCCCCTCAGACAAGGGTGTATCACAGAGATCTTTGCTAAGTGCAGCTCCAAATAGATGAGGACTGTTTTTAAATCCTTGTGGCAAGACTGTCCAGGTTAACTGAGCAGCCTATGGGCTTGAAGGTGAGGTCCATTCAAAGGCAAGTGGCTTTCATCACTCAGTGGGATGCAAAAAAAAAAAAAAGGCATCTTTTAAGTCAAGTACTGTAAACCAGTTGGTGTCACCAGGGACGTGGGTGAGAGTAATGTATAAATTTGGCACTATGGAATGAATAGGCGTATAAATTTGGCACTATGGAATGAATAAATGTCTCATTTATAGTTCTTAAGTCTTGCACCATCCAATATTCCCCATTTGGCTTTTTTACTGGTAAAATTGGGGTGTTATAAGGAGATTGACAAGGTCAATATACCAGGTCTCAGAAACTTATCAATAGGTGGTTGCAACCCAGCTTTGGCCTCAGGTTTTAGAGGGTATTGTTTTTTATGAAGTATACTGGTTGGGTCTGCTAAGGTCACCTTGACTGGTTGGGCTGTAAGAACCCATCCTGGGATATCACAATCCCATACCTGTGGATTTACTTCCTTCCAGACATTGAAGGGGTTAGTAAGGTATGGTTTTAGCTCTCCAGTTAAAGAGAACAAGCCATCCCCTTCTACAGTAAGAGCAAATCGGCTACCTAGTTTATACTTTAAGTCTCATCGGGGTCATGGAGTGGGACAATATGGAAGGACTAGAAAAACATGAGTGACCAATTGGCTTTTGTATTTCAGGTTAAGGGCATTATCTGATGGCATGTTTTAGTTTCCCCTTCCATGCCAACAACTTTAAGGTTAGAAAGACAAGGAGGGCTGGAGTCCTGAATAAGGACAGAGTAAGTGTCACCTGTATCAATAAGAAAATTGATAAACTTACTCCCACATCCAGGGTAACCTGGGGCTCAGTCATTGTGATGTCAAAGGGAGGTGGACCAGCCTCAGGGTGCCGTATGCCAGTTCCTCCAGCTTCGACACTCAGGTGGGGAAGTGAGGTCCTGTCTTCCTTTCTCTCTGGAGATGAGGACAATCTCTCTCATGCAACGTCCTGTTTCTTTACAGACAGGACATGACCCTGGTGGAGAGCGCTTGTTTGGACATTCTCTGCTCCATTGTCTGATCTGGCCACATTTATAGCATGGGAATTTACCTAGTTTTCTGTCTGGTACCAGCCTTTTCTTTTGACCCTGGTTAGTCTGGTGCTGTGGGGAATCCACAATAGCAGAATCCACAATGGAGCCTGTATTTTACCCTGTAATTTAGTTGTCCAGTCTTTTTCTTGCCTTAAGGCCATATCTCTATTATTAAAGACTTCAGTTGCTATTTCTAGTAGGTGCTGGATAGGAGTTTGAAGATCTAAAGCCATGTTAGTTAGTTTTCCGCGGATGTCAGGTGCCGACTGGCTTATAAAATGCATTTAGTATGGTTACTCCCTTGGGTGAGGCTGGGTTCAAATTTGTATATATACAGATGGCCTCTATCAATCATCCCTGATATAAAGCTGGATTTTCATCAGTTCCTTGTGTGACTTCCTGAAGCTTATCAAAATTTACAGGTTTAGAAAATCCTTTTTTCATTCCTTTTATTAAAGAAGTGATCATATGGTCTCATTTTTCTCTCCCTGGACTATCCTCCTGATAGTTCCAGTGTTGTTCAGTGCTAGGGACAGCAGCACCCCCCAGCTGGGTAACCCCTATCTCTCATTGCCAGTTCATCAGCGAACTCTTGTGCTCCCTCCCAGATTCGTTTCTTTTCCTCAAGAGAGCAACAATGAGTTAAAATGATACACATATCCTTCCAGGTCAAATCAAACATAATAGATACTTCTTGAAAGCCTTCAATAAATTGAGAGGGATTTTCAGAATATCATCCTAATTGTTGTTTTACGTGAGCCAGGTCTGCCACAGAGAATGGGACAGGGACCCTAATTGTGCCCACTTCTCCATTAGCAACTTTCCTAGGCAGATGCATCCCATACTTAGATGGAGCTCCTGGAAGATAAGGAGTCCCACTCCTGGTATGTCCACCTGGGATGGGAGTAGAGGGTTCTGGAGGTTTATAAGGAGGAGGGACAGCAACAGAGCCACTGTCCTCTTTCTTTATACTGGCTGGCAATTCCTCCAACATCCCAGGTTTATTAAGTCAAACTGGCCAATTTAGAAAATCAACATCCAACACATCCAGAGGGGAGGGGTCTGTTAACCTGGGTGAGGGTGAGACACTCTACAAGAGACCCGCAGGTCCAGATCCCAATTTAGGGCCATAAAGGCTTGGATGTACAGTCCATTCTCCCTGCAGAAGAGGTCTAACTGATAGATTGACTTGAAACTTAATGTCTCATTTATGGGCCACTCTTCCTCATCTCCTAAGGAGTACTGAGGCCATTCAGTGTTACAGAAGATCATTTTTTCCTTCTTAAATCTTGCAGTTTGAATTGATTCCAGTGGGTTAAAAGGCATCCCAAGAGAGAATCCTTGGGAACAGAAGAAGATGATCCCATGTTCCTAGAAATGTATAGACGATCCGTCCCACACAGGATATGTCAGAGGTTCCAGGTGTCAAAAGACTGGAGGCATCCCTCAATGAAAATCGCTATTGATCACCATTCTACCTTCTCGTGAAGGCATTCCTGTCATTGAAGCCCTGGAGGGTGCTGACATCCCTCCTCTTCCCCATTGAATCCTATGCTACAGATGGGTGCCTGGTGAATAGACTAAGATACTGTTCCGTCCTATACTCTGGAAGTTGTGTTATTGCCCTGCCATTTTAATCCATGAAAATACAGAAAAGTTTGACAAGGGGAAATTACCGAATTCTGTAGCTTTAAGTAGTTAGTAGAGGACACCAACAAAAACAGTAAAGATTGAAATCCATCATGGTCTAAGCGACATTCCAACACACATGGTCCTTACAGCCAACTTCCCTAGGAAACAGTTCCGTTTGGGTTTTAATTCGAGTACTGGTTTCGGCTGGCTCCCAGTGGAGGTCACACAGCCAGAAGCAGCTAGACCAGGGATGTGGAGGGGATCTCATTTGATCAGTCAGGAGGAAACCGCACACAGGAGTCTTTTCTTTCTTTTTTTTTTTTTAAAGATTTATTTTATTTATTTGACAGAGAGAGAGATCACAAGTAAGCAGAGAGTCAGGCAGATAGAGGAGGGCAAGCAGGCTCCCAGCCGAGCAGAGATCATGACCTGAGCCGAAGGCAGTGGCTTAATCCACTGAGCCACCCAGGTGCCCCCGCACACAGGAGTCTTAAGATTGGCAACCATCCTGATGACTTAGGTGGCTGTCCCGTGCCCAAGACAGACAACTTTGTATAAGAACAGGAATAAAGAGAGGGCACGAAGTTTTTTGGGTCTTATTACCATTCTGGCCAGGGTACTGACTTTCAGCCAAAAGACAGGCTTTCTCCTCCCCATAGAGCAGCCAAGGGCTAGAGGATTACAGCCTGAGCAATCAACATAAAAAAAGTATTCCAATAAGACTGTAGTCCTTGAAGATCTCCTGAAATTAGAGTCAAGGAAGAGGAGAGAAAGTACTCACTGCTTTTGCACCGAAGCTCAGAGTCCAGACATAAAGACTCAAACCTCCACGTTTGGGCACCAAATAATGAAATTTTAGAGTGTAAGTGAGGTCCGGAGCTGATGGCCAAGAAAGAATTCTTAAGATGTCTCTGGTGCAAAAACATGTATTAAAGCACTGGGACAGGACCCTAGGGCAGAAAGAGCTGCTGCCCTGGGGTTGTGAGGGGTGGTAAATTATGTACAATGGGGTTGGGGGAGGTAAGGAAAGGGAGATTTCAATAGAACTTTCATATGCTAAAGAGGATCTATAATATATCAGATACCAGACGCCCTGCCATTGTCAAGGTCGTTTTTTCTCCTTCTTAGCAAAGCATTAACATTGAGATAGTTGGGAGGTTCCTAAAGAATTTCACATAGGTCCCACCTGAGAGTGAGGGTGGGGGAAGGTGGTGGAGTGCTTTCTCCTCAGCCAGCCTTCTCATAGTACTGTTCCCTCATAGTACTGGCACAAAGACAGTCATAGACCAATAGGACAGCATAGAGAGCACAGAAACAAACTCATGGATATATGGACAACTGTTCTTCCACAAGAGTAGAAAGAATACTCAATAAAGAAATTGATCATCTCTTTAACAAATGTGGTTGGGAACCTAAATATCCACATGCAAAAAGATGAAATTGGACTCCTATCTCTCACTATATATAGAAATCAAGGGACGCCTGGGTGGCTCAGTTGGTTAAGCAGCTGCCTTCGGCTCGGGTCATGATCCCAGCATCCTGGGATCGAGTCCCACATCGGGCTCCTTGCTTGGCGGGGAGCCTGCTTCTCCCTCTGCCTCTGCCTGCCACTCTGTCTGCCTGTGCTCGCGCTCTCTCTCTCTCTCTAACAAATAAATAAAATCTTAAAAAAAAAGAAATCAATTAAAAATAGATTAAAGATTTCAAAGCAAGATCTGAAAATATAAACTCTTAGAAGAAAATAGGTGGGGAGCCTTCATTACATTGATCTTAGCAATGATTTCATGAGTATTGAAAGGTCCCTCAATGATAGGTCCATGATCAAAGGAGAGAGACTGATATAAAGCAAAGGTCAAGCAAAGCTTTATATTTGAACTAGCCTATCACCTTGGTCAGAATTGGCACCCAAAAGTGGGGCCCACACTCCTTGGTAGCTAGGGAGACAGTATGCCTGCCCCACTGATGGATGTCTCCACCTGGCCCAACTCATCCCTGCATCAGGGGTCTGTTATCTCTTCCTGACCTGACCCACCCTTGTATTTGGGCTCTGTTATCTGGGGCTGGTGGACTATATTTTACTACATAAACAACACAATGTCTGTTTAATCCGAGAGATGGAATCGCTCTGGCTAAATAGGCCCTTACAGGTATGACACCTAAAGGATAGGCATCAAATGCAAAATTTGACCTGTGGGACTACATTAAAGTAAAAAAAAAAATCTGCACAGCAAAGGAAAGGAGCGGTGTAGCATTCCTTGAGAGCTGGGTTTTCCTCTTTTTTGTAATGCAAGTAGCTGATTTAAGTTTTGATTGCAGAGACATCCACTTCAACAATGGTCGTTTTGAATAAATACTTTGCAAGACACATAACTAGATAAAGAGCCAGGCTGCACCCCACCCCCATTTTAGTATGCCCATTTCTCTGAGCTACTTGATGCATTCTTCCATTGTCTTCTATTGTCTTCCACAGAAGATCTAGCATTCCTATTTCCTTTACTATAAATTATAGCTTTGCGGATGCATCCAGGCTCTATTCTACAATGTTCCTTGCATTCTTGCCAGGGTTAAATCCTGTAATACAAGAGAGTTTTCCTAAGTGGGTAAACTTTCTCTTCCTCAACTTTATGCTCTGCCTCCTTTATATAGCAAACTCTAGTATCATGCATACTCTTCCTATAGATAGCTTTGATCTAACCAGGTCTTGAAGCCACTTCAAAGAAGTTATCATCTCTTTCCTCTGTTAGGACTACCGCTTCCTGAGTGGGTTATAATGGAATATAAAATTTATATTGTGCCCAAAAAAGGAACAGAGCAGTGCATATGTTTTCTTGCTTGGAGGAGACCTCTGCATCATCTTCAAGAAAATAGATACTCTAGAGTGGAGCATAATAGAGTAAGATAATTTTACATTTCTAAAGGATTCAAAGGAATCTTATTGGATTCAAGTTTTTCTGGAACACTGAGTCAGATCTATCCATTTTGTCTTCACATTTCTCCAGTCAGGGCTCTTGCTGTTCCAGAATTTCCCAGATTGAGTATTCAATCTCCTCTGGAACTCTGTTATAATTATGTGCTGGGCCTGATGCTGTTTTTTATTGCCAATCATTCACAAAAAGGAAGAGAGAAGAAAGAAAGAAAGAAAGAAAGAAAGAAAGAAAGAAAGAAAGAAAGAAGAAAGAAAGAGAAAAAGAGAGTAAGTTATTGTATTAATTACCAGGGTGGCATTCTGGCTTTTATTCATAGTCTTTAATTAGTGGTTAAACATCTCATACTTAGAATTTCCTTTTATTTCTCAATTACCTCCAACAGCAGCCGTCCAATTTCATGGTTTTCACTTTTTCTGAGCTGCTTATATGACTGAAACATTGCATCTGCTAGTTTATTTGTTTTCATCAGTATCCCGCTGTAGTTTATCATGGGTGAAGGTTTTAACACTTGCATATTTATGTGATGCAAGGGGTTACTACCAGTAAGGAGGTCCTCATTGCCAAATAACCAACTGATGATTCAACTCCAAAATCCCATTATAATTCCTGCTTCCTTAAACTAGTTCTGACATCAACCCTCTCAGGTAATGTTTCCAGGAAACAGATTTAAACAGAGATTTGCTTGTAGAATATTTATTGGAAACTGCCTTAAAGATAAATACCTGTGGTAGAGTGAAGGAAGTAAGACTGAGCTAACAGAGTTGTTAAACTGCAATATAGGGAGTTCTAGAGCTGGGATAGACCTTAAGAATTGCTTGGGATTGGAAAACTGTGGTATTTAAACTTATGTTGTATCATTGGATGTACGTTGCCCATGGGAAGAAGGAGATCTTATCCTGGTGTTAGATCACAAGAGTGGCGACCCTAAAGAATTGGCAGAAATCTTTCAAAGAACATGTGATTTTTACAGGCTATGCCTTAAGGCCCCATTCTGGATCCTAGGATCTTGGAAATTCCAAATAATATATAGGTTGTATGTACCTTCCTTTTGGTGTTTTTGATATATCAGGTATACCTGAAAAGGAGATTTATTTTTGTAATTATTATTATTATAGCCCTATTATTATCATTATTTCAGGAATTTCAAAGGTGGAGTGCCTGGGTGGCTCAGTCAATTAAGCATCTGACCCTTGATTTCAGCTCAGGTCATGATCTCAAGATCATGAGATTGAGCCTTGCATTGGGCTTCTTGCCAGCAAGGAGTCGGCTTGAGATTCTCTCTCTTCCTCTCCCTTTGCCCCTCTCCCATGCATGTGCTCTCTCTCTCTCTCTCTCTCTCAAGTAAGTAAATATTAAAGAAAAGAAATTTCAAAGGCAAAAATGTCAAAATCATGTCTCCAATGATATCAACTGGGCATTCCTTATAGCACATTGACATTTATTTGTCCAACTTCTGTCAAAACATTAGCCTGTTATGTTATCCCCAAAAGTATATACCATAATTCTTTTTTCAGAGAACCATGAAAAATATTAGTGATAACTGAGATACATATTTAGATTTGGGGTGCACAAAAATATTTCATACTGAGAAGTGTTACAAGTTTTTAAGACTTCTTTCCCACATTAGTTTTTTGTTTTGTTTTTAAGATTTTATTTATTTGACAGAGACAGTGAGAGAGCACAGGCAAGGGGAGTGGTAGAGGGAGGGGGGGAAGCAGGCTCCCTCCTGAGCAAAGAGCCTTATACATGGCTCAATCCCAGGAACCTGGGATCATGACCTGAGCCTAAGCCAGGCATTTAACTGGCTGAGCCACCCAGGTACACCTCTTCCCATTTTGGTTTTTTCTACATATAAGAAAATGAAAGCTTCAATGTGCTTCAAGGTGGCAGGTGGAGTAATTTGGTGTGAAGGTTCATAATGGAACCCAGACTTCTTGTTTCCTGACTACAAGTTCCATAACTGAATTTCCTTGCTTTCCACCATATCCTCTTAAGAATTAAATTCAATTAAAAAATACAAATTACTTCAGGATTCTAGGATAAATGCCTTCAATCATTCTGACAATATTTGAAATTAAAAGTTAATGATTTTGAATTCTGTAAGTCTACTCTTTAACATTATTTTAAATAGAATGGTCTTAAATGTGTATAATGAACAAAATATAGACCCCCATTTATTTTTGCATTGCTAAAAAGAATAAATTGTATATAAAGTATAATTATTATTCATTTTTTATTTCTTTTTGGCTAGATGTCCTGCTCATGTCTTTCCATTTTTAGCAGAGTTTCAGGCATTATAAAAAGCTTGTCGGGGCGCCTGGGTGGCTCAGTGGGTTCAAGCCTCTGCCCTCAGCTCAGGTCATGATCCCAGGGTCCTGGGATCGAGCCCCGCATCGGGTTCTCTGCTCAGCGGAGAGCCTGCTTCCTGCTTTCTCTCTCTCTGCCTGCCTCTCTGCCTACTTGTAATCTCTGTCAAATAAATAAATAAAATATTAAAAAAAATAAGCTTGTCAACATATATTGAATGTTTATTGTGTTTCTGACATCACTGTACGTACTTCAAACATCATAACTTCTTTTTTTAACATTTAAATAAGGTAGATACTATAGCATTCCCATTTTCCAGATGAGGAACAGGAAAGTGAGATTAAAGGACTTGCCTGAGGTCACACAGCCTGTTGAACTAGGAATGTTCTTCCTCATTTGTGCAAAAAGCTGGCTGATTTTCATCTTGAAGCTCTGATCAAATGTTATTTCTTCAAAAGGACATTTTCTGGTCATTCCATCTATTGTGGATTCCAATAATCCACTTCAGAGAAATTGCCATAATCTATAATTATATTATTCACTTATGTGTTTGTCTATTTTCTATCTTGTCAAACAGATTTTCCTGTTTTCTGGTATGTCATAAATGCCTATGACATAGTAAGGGGTTCATTAAATATTTTACAAATAAATGAATAAACACTCCATTGATACAACAGGTAGCATAAGTCTCCATCATACTTCTTCAATTAAAATAAATATGTCTGATATTTTTTACTCATATTTTCCCAGATGACCTTCAAGATCATTTTGCTTGCTTGATCGAAATTATTATAAATCTTTAATTTAGTATGAATAGATTTCTTTGGGTTTTCAGGTTTTCAAATATCAGAACATAATATGTTTTCAATGAGAGTTTTATTTTTCCTTACTTTTAGATGTTCTGTTTTCCTCATGGAGCCTTTTCCCAGTTATCAGTATATCCACCCCTGGGTAGTTATTATTGCCACGGTCTAATAGAAGGAGTGGTGCTAGTAGTAGCAATCATGGTGGTGATGTTAAAAGAAGAAGTAGAGGTAGAAGTAGGAGTCAGGTAGGAATGAGTGCTCTTCATTAGAGATAATGTAGGGGCTGCAGTAGGAATTGTTGCCATGTAAATGGGATTTCCTCTCACTTCCTATTTTTTAATTGGTATTAGCTAACAAAGTCATTAGCCTTTGACAGTAAAATTTAAAAAAGAAAAAACCTTCCTTATGAGTTCTAATGATTTTTCAGCAAATATCTTGAGTTTTCTAAAGATGTAGCATTGTTTCATCATTTCCTAAGCTATAATTCATTCTGTTTGTGGTGGTTCTGGCTTGCCTGCCCGCAGGACCATTTCATTGACTCTTCTTTGTTTCATGGGGCAGACAACTCTTGCAAGAAATATTTCCTACATTGCTGTGTCAGCCAGCTTCTGGTGTGTATGGCCAATGGAAGGCATTAGCCAAACTTGGAGGATAAAATACAGGGAGAATCTGAGAAATCATTCTTCCCTCTCTGCTGATATCCCTGGCATTAGCAATATCTCCTCTGTGGTGCTAACTACTTTCATTCTCGTTCACCGGATGATCAGGTCAGTCCACTTTTCCTTTAACCCTAAGGACTGGCACCCTGTTTGGCTGCCAATCTTAGGGTAACTATTTAGCTTCTTACGTCCTCCATCCTTCATGTAATCATTTTCTGAATTAAATTATCTCAGTTTTAAATGCTTAAAAAGGTTCTGTCTTACCAGTTGGATCCTGATTGAGGGTTTAGTGTATTATTATCTTGGCTAGAAATGTTTAAACATTTCACAAATTATACTGATTTCCATGTCAACATCTATACTGACAAATAAAATTCTATCCATGCTGAGTTTACAGAAAATTTAAGTAAAATGCATAAATATTTAGGGATGCATTGGGTACCACAATCCTTTTTAGAAATACTTAAGATATGAATCAAAACACATCTTTTTTTAAGTGTGAATGAAAACACTTCTTTAAAAAGTTTTAGCACGTACCTGTCGAACCCGTCATGAAATGTGTTAAATTTTACTTAAAACTAGATAATTTTAATCATGCTATAAGTGACTAAGAAATTATAAATACATGATTTTTAAAAATAGAGTTGAGGAATTCTATTCAAATTTCATGTATATGTGACTAAAATCTTTCCATAAGTAAAGAGTAAAGAGCTGTTGATGAAATCCACAGCTTACTCTTATTTGGAAGATAAAACCACCAGCAAGGTTGGACAACTTTCATACAGGAATTGCACATAATCCAAACAATATAAAATTACTAAGTGCCATGCACCATAGAAGTCATCATTAACTCTGAAGATTTGGTAATAATTCCTCATAATTATAAAGCAGACACTTTGCTAAAATAATTTTCAGATAACTGTTATTTTAAAAGTAACTGTATTTGAGACTTTATATAGTTTTATTACATATTTTTACTCCTGAGCCACTCACTTTTTTCCTAAAGTTTCATTCATTCATTCATTCATTTATTCTTCAAATATAAATTAAGTGCCTACTATGTAACAGGCACTATTCTAGGAGCTTAAGATACATCAGTGAACAAAAGAAACAATATTCTAGTCCTTGGGAATTTCTATTCTAACTTTGTAACAACAACAATAGCAAAAACATAGTAAAATATCAGGTAGTATTTAAGTCTTAATAATGTCAATAGCTTATACTGTATAATTTCTTATTTTTGACCTTTAGGTAATGATTATATATATATCATATATAATATGTATATATCATATAGGTAATGATATAGGAGATTATATATACATACACATACACACACACACATATATACATATCAACAAATCACCCTAAATATAATTCATTAGGATTCATAAGCCAGGTGAATATTTTGTAAACACAGAAAAGAGTAGTTAAGTGATAAGTATTTAGTCCATGTGTGGGGGAAAAAAAAATGTTAACAGAAACCCACTGATCTAATCTACTCTGTAAAATTCAACCTTCTAAAGGATCAAGTGGTTTATGAAGCATTTTATCAATGTTGATGAGCAATTATTCTCCACTTTCACAAACTACAAGACAAAGCAAGATTTAAATTTAGAGGAAATTGTACATAAAAGTTGTGAAACACTACAATACATTGAAAATATATGAAATGTTTTCTGGGGTCATTAAGCATTGGTTTAACAACTACATTTCTGAAATGATTTGGACATAGTAGGACAGAATGCAAATCAATGGACTGTCAAAGCTCTTTCACTGTATCTAAGTTATGATTTCATTACTTTTTAGTGTTTACTTTCTTTTAATTTGCCGTTAAAATTCAGCTAAATCATTCCACTAACCATTTATAATATAATAAGGAGAGTTTTGGGTGATAAATTTATTTATTAATGATAAGGTTTATTTTTATTTATAAAGTTGTTTCCTTTCTTGAGGAAGAAACAATAAAGAGCACATTTAGTTTGGGAAGTCAAGGTCCCCTGAACATAGCTTAGATCAAAGAAGTTCAGACAGGGTTAATTTGCTCTCCTTATTAAATCCACAGAATGAAGTAGTAGGTCTTCCTTGGATATCTTTTGGGTACAGAATATAGGCTGGAGTTGACAGCTGAAAGAAGGAAGTGGAGAAGTCTTAGTGACATAATGGCAGGCAGGGAGCAGTTCAGGAACTTTTAAAAAGACCAGGATATCTAGTATTCAACTTTAATTTGAAAAACCCTGTATTCCATAGAAAATTGCTGATTGTAGCAGGCAATCAGGGAATATCTGGTGTGGAAAAATAATCTGGGTAGGAAGAAAAAGTCACAGGACCTAAAGGACTGATGATAATACAGGAAGCTTTGGAAGAAGGTTGACTGGAAAGACTAGATAAACCAAAGGTCCCACCCACACTCCACCCCTGTCCATGCAAAGATGCTGGAGAGTACCTAAGCTCTCCACTATATGTGCAAGCAAGATGGTAATCCTTATATTTGAATATTTAAATATAACATCACTACTGGAAGACTTGAGGATTTTGGATTACCAAAAGTCATCTTGATTATGCTAAGCTTCAAGTATAATAAGGTCATAATGAGGGGCTCCTGGGTGGCTCAGTGGTTAAGCATCTGCCTTCAGCTCAGGTCATGATCCCAGGGTTCTGGGATTGAGCCCCACATCAGGCTCCTTGCTCAGCGGGGAGTCCACTTCTCGCTCTCCCACTACCCCTACTTATATTCCCTCTCTCACTGTGTCTTTGTCAAATAAATAAATAAAAATTTTTTAAAAAGGTCATAATGTATCTCTAAAGGTCTTTAAACAAATAAAATACAAAACTATTCATAACATTTATTAACTTGAGAGAGAACGTACTAGTTGCAACTTAAATGAGGAGCTAACAGTGTGAGTACACCAGAAAGAACTGTGACTCTTTTAGATAAACCAATAGTATCAAACACCTTCTAAAATACTATCAGTGATGTCATAACACATGGACAATTCTATGTTAAATAAATAATAAATTTTAGCTGAAGGCTCATTTTTTAAGAAAAAATTAATATTTGGAAGGTTTAAATCTCATCTAATCCTTTAGAGAAGAAGCAGAATAAAGTTATGTTTACAGGATATACAAAAAGTTCATTCAAAGTCAAGTCTTCCCTGTAGTTTCAGACTAAAGGAGGTTAGTTTCTTGCATCATACTAGCAAATTTAGGGAATCTTAATCATATTTTTGAGAAATATTCCTTCTCATGAGTATAGTTTTAAATATTTATTGCATTCTTATGGTACAACTTGGGGTCAACTTTTTCCTTTTGGTCAGAATACATCTCCAGGTTAATAACTGATGTCAGTGCTTCCTAAGTACATTTAAGGAAAATCTTAAATTAACCTGCATACAGTAACATTATGGATTCTTCCCATCCCTTTGCTAATATGTAATGGAGAAAGGGAAAACAAGCTGTAAGGTGTGGTGGACACAGGTAGGGGGAGATATGGTATGTGATCATGAATGTACAAAACGTTTATAACTGGGACTACAAATGCCATAGTTATCTTTTAATGATATTAAGGAATAAAGGTACCCTTGCTCTCATATTTACCTTGGCAAGTTCATAGATGTATCTTGGGCTGAAATGATTGAGAAACAGTGATTTACACACATGGGAAAAATATGATTTAACTAAAAGTAACTATATTCCCTTAAAATTTTTGTTCTCATGCAGTCACTAGGAAAATATGATTTAATTAAAATAAATATTTTAAACCATTTTTCTTATAAATGTGTGAGTGTGTCTGTGTGTCTCAGATAATTTAATATTTACTTTGTTGGATAGTATGAAGGGGAATGATTTTTCCCATTGTAGAAGGTACATTAACATGGTGTTAAAGAGATTTGGATCCTAAAGCAAGTTCACCAACATATGTTGTTACATATCTGAATTCAGGCAACACCATTAACTAATCTATCCTTAGTTCCTCATTTATAAAATAAGTTGATTGAATTTTTAAACTCTTCAAATTCCTTTTAGGTCTCATATTCTTTGAAACAACATGTAACAAAGAACATTTTAAAATATTACGGTCTTCTTCAACACAGAAATGAATTTTGTTGGTATGTTGATTTTTTTGTTCAAATTTAATGCTCTGTAAAAATTTAAATAAGTCTGTGTTTCCAAAAGCACAACACAGTTATGGTCAATTACTACATTCCAGGGAATGTGTATTTTAAAAAAATATATAGAAAATATTTTGATTCATTATTCATCCATGCACTCAGCAAATTTTCACTGAAGCCTTAGTGTACACATCAAATTAGCTCCTGGAAATAAAAAGAGCAGGGAAACGAAGTGTTTGACATTCACGAGTTTAGTTTCTTGATATCATGCTTGGCAAATTAATTTTACCATTTTTAGAAAATCCTCATCAAAACAAGTCACAGAGGAAAATATTATAAAATTATAAATTGCAGTGGAGAAAAGTATTTGATCTGAAAATAAAATATGTCCTTGTGAACAGGTAAGACAAAATTAATAATGAAGTTGTTATCAAAGCTATAGAATCTAAGCAGGTAATGGGATATGGAAAATTCCACCCAGATTGAAGTGAGTCTAGAAATCCAGTTCCATTGCTTCAATGATCAGTTATTATGGGACAACCTAAATATGGGGGAAAAATCCCATCATGAAACCAAACTGACTCCTTTCTTTGTGACTAATACTCTATTTCTGGAAAATATGCATTTCAAAGCACCACGAAAAGCTGAAATTATGAAAGAGGAATTCAAAGGGTTGAAAGCTCTGCTGGTCTGAGGTGAGGAGAAGAATGTGGGGTTTGAAACACCCAAGTAAATTGCTCTAGGATTGAACTCTGGGAAATCAAGGAGTATACCCTGGAATGACCCTTTTTAGGGTCAGGATTTACTGAATATTACTATTTATGACTGCTAAACTTAAATTTCATACTCTTTCTTTAATCAAAATCTTTCTCATTTATCCTAAATCCTTTCTGGATGAACATATTTAGTTTGAAACGCCTTCATTATTTTTCAAAAACTGAATTCATTACAATTTACTCCTAACAAAACTCTTGATTCTTATTTAGTATTAGCATTAAGCACACTTACAGGAACATTATAAACATTTCAAGAATAAAAGCAGCAATAAGCAATGAAGAACATTTAAAACTATCATTGTCTTTTTGAACACCAAAATAAATTTGTTGGTATGGGGTTTTTTGTCGAAATTTAAAAATATATTTAATTACTTGTTTTCCACCGAAGTATTAAAAACGTGATAAATATATGACCATAGAGAACTTTATTTCAAATGCTTAGCCTGGAGTCAGACAAATATTTTCAATTAGTGTTCCAGGAGTCAAATCTCCTGTCTAATTTAAATCAGCGTCATTAAAGCTATCATCTCTGTCAGAAAAAAGTTAAAGTTAGCACATCTGCAAGGCAGTGCAGCTCGCCAAGTCCCACTGTCTGCAGGAAGATTGCCCAAACAAACAAAAAGTAAATAAATAAAATAACGAATGTCACTTTTAGTCATTTGTGCTGAAGCACATTGCTGCTTTTTGCTTGAATGGTGCTAGTGGAGGGAGTTCAAAAACAGGAAATGAAAGGGAAAAAAGAGGCTCTTTCATGAAGTACTGACTCTCTAGACACCAAACTGCTTTTACCTCTGAAGTTTCTGCTTGTAAAATGTTAATTTACCATTATTCTGGAATAAATTTAAAATATGCTATAAATTAATAGTCTGATATGACTTAAAGTGTGGAAGTTACTTCTTTTTGATAATTTTTCCTTGTCAAAGTTTGGCCAAAGAATCTGAAGAAAATAGTCTTCTTATCAATAGTCCCTCTCTAAAAGATACTATTCTCAGAGATCTTCTCTGAAAATAGTCGAATTTCATGCACAAATGAAAAGCATCTTATTTGTTTAAGAGCTCCAGTATGGAAAAATAGAAGAAAACTACTAAAATAGTAGAAAACAATATTTTGGGTTTCTAATTTTCATAACATTTCTTAAATTACTTTAAAAAATCAAGGTTTTTAAATGGGAAGAAAAATGCATTTTTAGTGCATGGGCTGTTTCTAATTTTTTTCCACCTTACTTCAGTTGACTACAGCATGAAAAGAAACCAAAAAACTATTTCACACTAAATGTACTGTAGGAAGGGAGTGGTGCTAGTGGTTAAAGAGTGGGATTTGTAGCTCAATTTTTTGAATGCTATTTCTGGCTTAATCCCTGGTAAATTCTGTGGTTTTGTGATAGTTGCTTATATGGTCATATATGGGATTGCCTATCTGACAACTGGGTGTTGTGAATGCTCTGCACTGCTAAGAAGCAAAGTGAAATAGAGACTTGCATTAAACTGATCCCTCCTCTTTTAATATAATCCTTAAATTGTTTCACTTCAAGTTTGTCCTCATAATATTTTCTGGTACCTACCATATCTAACCACTCACCAATGTTCCACTTTGTAACCTAATTGCCTCACAAAGGCCCCACCTCCAAATACCATCACATCAGGGATTAGATTCCAATATATGAATTGGGGCACAACATTCAGTCTACAGCAAACGTCATTCATTGCACCTATATTGGTGAGTGGAATTCGTGCTCTTATAATGGAGGTTTCAGAGAACCACCTTGTTCCTTCCATCATGTAAGGTTATAGTGGGAAGACAGTCATCTATGAACAAGGAAGTGGGTCCTCACCAGACACCAAATCTGATGGCATCTTGATCTTATACTTCCCATCTCCCAGAACTGTGAGAAATAAGTTTCTGTTGTTTATAAGTTACCCAATCTATAGTATTTTTTGTTTTAACAACCCAAACAGACCAAAATATCTTTCTTTCAAAAGTATCTTAATTCTGATCAATAGATGCAAACTATTGCTGTCCTGCTTGAAGCTATGTACATATTCCTGCTTCTTATAGTTGTAAATAAGAAATGTTCTTGTCTCTGAAGTTGTCTTCTTGTTACTTTTTTTGTTACTGATAGAAAGACATATATTGGTATACTTATATCCTACAGCTGTGTATCACTCCCCAAATACCACTTTAGAATTTGCCAGTGTGATAACAGTTTCTCTAGATTCTGCTGTTATTATAATTGAAATATATGGAGGAGTAACCATTCTTAATTTTAATATTTATTATATAAATCTTGATTTCTCTACATGTGCTCCTTGATTCATTTTTTTACATTATTTGCAAATATTGTTTATGTGTAAGTCTTTTAAAAACAAATATTTTGGATAGTATGGAGGAAGAGAATACTCTAAAATCTCTCTGAAAGAGCTTCAAGAAAGTTGAGCAGTCCAAAACAATAAAATGAAGTCAATATATATGTATACATATATTTATGTATAAAATAAACTTTATTTATTTGTTTGTCTATTTATTCATTCATTCATTGGGAGGAGTTGACTTATGTGGTCATGGAGGCTGAGAAGTACCATGATCTGCCTTCTGTAAGCTGGAGATCCAAGTGATATAATTCAGTTGGAATCCAAAGGCCAATATACAATAACCAGGAAAGCCAATAGTGTAAATCTCAGTCATAGAGAAAGAGACAATGAGCTGAGCTGAGATATCCCAGCCAGATGTTTGTCCTTGAAGCAGGAGAACGAGGGTATGTAGGGCACCTGGCTGACTCAGTCAGTGAAGTGTGTGTAACTCTTGATTTTGGGGTTCAGAGTTCAAGCCCCATACTGGGTATAGAGATTACTTAAAAAATCCTTAAAAATATAAAAAAGGGGAAAATGGTGTGTAAGCAAATATATCATGGAATAACACTTCTTCAAGCATGTTCTTAGACAACCCACCTTTGCTTCAACATTTCTCACTTAACAATTATTGCTAAAAGCCTATTTTTTCCAGTTTCCATTGTGTTCTCTTCTCATCTTTTTCTTCTAGTACCCGGAATTCTCCCTTAAGATATGCAATTTTCTCCCATGCTGACTGTTTTTCTCGCAAAAATACTCAATATTTTATCGCTGTTCTAGCCCCTGAAATTCTGAAAAATCAAATTCTCTGGCAATGCAAGATTCAGGAAAATGTCTTAGTAATAGTTTTGGAATGTAAATGGACTCAAAGATGTTCACAGGCTATGAGAATAATAAGCTGGATGGGCATTCCTTTTAAATATTCCCCAGAAATATTGCTAAAGACAAGGGTGGTAAAGACCAAGTCAGGTTTTCAATAAATAGTAAGATGTATATTACTTGGTCTATAGTCAGAGACAAAATAAGTACATATTTGTTCAGAGAACTATAATATCCATCACAAAATCTCTGGAAAATGTTTACATTTCATTCAGTTATTTATTTGAGCTACCAAGGTATGTATGTGTGTGTATGTGTATATTTATGTGTATATTTAAAATACTTCTGATCATTACATGATCAAATTTTATGTAAGTTATAATCTCAAATAAACAGTACCATAAAATACAAATTTTATTTTATTTTTTAAAAGATTTTATTTATTTATTTGACAGACAGAGATCACAAGTAGGCAGAGAGACAGGCAGAAAGAGAGAGAGGAGAAAGCAGGCTCTCCGCTGAGCAGAGAACCTGATGCGGAGCTCGATCCCAGGACCCTGGGGCCATGACCCGAGCCGAAGGCAGAGGTTTTAACCCACTGAGCTACTCACGTGCCCCTACAAATTTTATTTTTAAAAATCCCTTTCTATAAGCAATAACAGTTATTCCCAAAGTAGGATTTTTTATTTTCTAATTAGTTGACTTCTATTTCTTTACCTGAATGTTAAGGTTCTAGGATTTTGGCCAATATCCCATTCAAATATTTATGAAATCACTCTCCATATATATGATATATTTTTGAGGATAACTCATGGCACTATTTTTGCCATGGTCTATATTTTAGGTATAATGTGAATATGTTTGTATATGAATTAAAAATTTTGTTTGTCACCAATGATTTGAAATATTTATGTGAATTCCCTGACATGTTTCTTCTTTCATTCTTACCCATTCAATAAAATTTACCCAGATATTCTGCTTCAGAATTTTTGGGTAGGAATAATAAGAGAAGGCAATGGAGACTAGAGGAAACAGTGCTGGTTGGTTGTCATGATCAAAATTCACAGGACATTAGACAAAAACCATACAGGATTCTTATCATGAAATGGTAGAGATGAGAAGGAGATCCAAATGGGACTGTATTAGCAGAACGGATCTGCCTGAAGTTTGAACACTGATACAGTAAAATATTCCAGTAAACTGTGCCTCAAGGAATATGTTGAAATTTGTCTTGATTGTCCACACCTCAGAAATCTTGTTTTATCAGTGGTGCTGGTGTTCAGCCTTCCTTCCAGGTTGGTAAGAGTCCCATGGTATTGCCAGTATCTTCCTGGCAGGTTCCAATTTCATCTTGGGTCTCAGGAATATAATGACTCTATATCTAAAGTTTCAATGCTTTAAAATAATGGACAAAATCATTTAAACAGGCTCTTTTGTGTTTTTTTTTTTTTAAGATTTTATTTATTTATTTGAGAGAAAGAAAGAGATTGAGAGAGAGAGCATGAGAGGAGAGAGGTCAGTGGGAGAAGCAGACTCCCTGCCGAGCAGGGAGTCCGATGAGGGACTGGATCCCAGGACTCCAGGATAATGACCTGAGCTGAAGGCAGTAGCTTAACCAACTGAGCCACCCAGGCACCCATAAATAGGTTGTTTTTGGTTTTAAACCCGCATTAAAGTGCACAATTGTCAACAAAAGCATACAAAGATCAATGAGGAGAGGAAACCAAGACATTCAAGATACGACATAAAATGAATGTGTAGTTTAGAAGAAAATGTGTAGTCTAGAAGACTTGATATATCTTCTGCTCAAAGTTTTAAAATTTTGAACTAGAAGTGGTTGTGTTTTTTTTTTTTAAGATTTTATTTATTTGAGAGAGAGAGAGCGCACAAGCAGGGGGAGGGGCAGAGAGAGAGGGAGAAACAGTCTCCACACTGAGCAGGGATCCCAGGACTCGGGGGTCATGACCAGCCAAAGCAGATGCTTAATTAGTCCACCCAGGCAACCTGAACTAGAAGTTTTTATGCAATACTTGTAATTTTCAAGATGTTCCATGCATTTGCAAAATATTTTTTTATAATTGTTTATTTTTCTTTTTTAAAATTTTTATTATTTATTTGACACAGAGAGAGAGGGAGTACAAGTAGGCAGAGAGGGAGGGGGAAGCAGGCTCCCTGCTGAGCAGAGAGCCCAATGTGGGGCTCCATCCCAGGACCCTGGGATCATGACCTGAGCTGAAGGCAGAGGCTTTAACCCACTGAGCCACCCAGGTGCCCTGCATTTGCAAAATATTAATGTAATTAAAATATTTCTTCTGTTTAACATATTGAATGCCTTTTTCCTTTCTCTTGCTAGAAAGTATAAAATTACTTAAGGTTAGTGTCAGTAGTGTTTCCTGTCTGTAGAAGTGTATAAAGTCATAATGTGATTTTAAAATTCCAGAAGAGAATGAAACTTGAGAGTTGGCATTGAGATAATCAGAATGTATCTTCATTTACCTTTAAGAACAAGCTTTTTATTTCTTAGGAATGTATTTAAAGATATAACTCTTCAGTTAGATTTATAAATTTTTTAAGGTTATAAATAAGGTCAGAAACATTAACTTTCTTTATTTTAAGATGTGTAGGACTGGGGATTTTATTCATTTTAATACTTAATCTATAAGAAAAATGATGTGCCTATTATAAAATACAAAAAAAAATTTAAAAATGCATTATTTATAAGGAAAGAATTAATAATGAAAGCAGAAGTGTGAAATAAAATTTTTGTCACATATTCTGTTTCTGTATTCCTACTTTGATCTCTGAGTATGCCTAACCTCATCCTTAAAATGAAACTATTAAAACTGCCACATTCTTGCCTAATGAAGATATTATGAAGACCAACAACAAAATAAGAATTTTGAATAAAAATGTTACTATAGTGATGAAAGTGTTTTGCATTTAAAAGTATACCTTCATATCAAATATTGCTTGTTTTACAACCATTTAAATCATATGCGATTTTCCAGTCTTAACAGATTACATTGTGAAAACTTTTGAAATAAGATCTATTGTTTGTCCAGCATTTCAATGTGCAATAATTTGACCATACCAGTACTGGCAAAAAATATAATATTGGGAGGGTTATTAAATACTGAGAATCTGTAAAACAAATTAAGTTGGAGTTATTCATCACAGATGTTTTACAAATCAGATCTAGTTCGATATTTAACCATATTCACCACCCTTAAATCTCGTATTTGGAATTTGTTGTCACATCAAGAGAATGTATGACACTATCATGTAAAAACAACAGCAATATTGTATATAATTCAGAAATCCGTTTTATGTGAGTCTTCAGTTTCCAAAGCACATGCATTTGGCTCCAGAATGAAATGAATTGGTACAAATGGTGGAGGCACAAAACAGATTACATATGGCTGTCTGGAAATAATAATCATTTTAAGTCAAAAATACTGACAAATGCCAGTAGGGACTCTGAAGGCAGGATAGAGGCGGAAAAAAAGGAGTCTACGTATTTGAGAAGGTGCAATGAAACATTTGGTCATTTTGGTTCTTCTTATGATTTATAGTATGAAATGATAAGTGTCAAAAAAAAAAACCCACAACTATTTGTATGAGTAAATTCTTTTTTTTTCCCCGTGACTGTATGAGTAAATTCTTTTTTTTTTTTTTTAAAGATTTCATTTATTTATTTGACAGACGGAGATCACAAGTAGGCAGAGAGGCAGGCAGAGAGAGAGGAAGGGAAGCAGGCTCCCTGCCAAGCAAAGAGCCCGATGCGGGGCTCCCAGGACCCTGGGATTATGACCTGGGCCGAAGGCAGAGGCTTAACCCACTGAGCCACCCAGGCGCCCCTGTATGAGTAAATTCTTAAGAGGAAGTAATCCTTCTAAAGAAGTTGAAATCCTTAGCTTCAGCAGCCTTTTTGAAAAAAAAAAAAAAATTCATTTATTTATGTGAAAGAGAGAGAGAGAGAGATCACAAGTAAGCAGAGAGGCAGCCGGGGGTGGTGGTGGGGAAGCAGACCCCCCGCTGAGCAGAGATTCCCAACAAGGGGTTGGATCCCAGGACCCTGAGATCATGACCTGACCGAAGGCAGAGGCTTAACCCACTGAGCCACCCAGGTGCCCCAGCAATGTGTTTTGTTTTGTTTTATTTTGTTTTAAATTAGGAACAGCCAGTGTGAATCAAGATGAATACTACTCTAATGATAGCCATATACAGTGAAACATCATTGGGATATCTCATTGATGTGGAACTTCTTTTGGTCATGACACATGGCTCGTTGAAATATTTAAAATACCATCTTTACTTCCACTGGTAGAGATGTTGATGCTGTCCTTGCCACTTTGTTAAAAAGTCGTGTTATATTTTTGCTAACACACAAGAGTCTAGTAAATGCCAAATCTATTCAATTAAGAGAAAAAAATATACAGAGAGTAAAAATATCTTGACAAATGTCCAAAAATATATCCAAATTTTTACCCTGAATCATTCTGTTCTGGCTCCTCTTTCTACTTTGGACAATTATGAAGAAGAACTAGGATAACGAATATAGTTAACTGAAGTATATTTTCAGAGAGGTGTACATGCATGTGCGGAGCCATATTCCTTGCTTGTTGTGGGTTCACTTATATTTTGTTTTCTTTTGGTTATCTTAAACACGATGGGTCAGTCATTTCTGAATTGGGTCCTTTAATACTCCAACAGACCAATCTTTTCATCCGAAGAGTGTTTTGTCATGGAAGTTGGGCTAAATTTGGATTTCTCTGAAGTTCTGTAAGTTGTTTCACAGGAAAGGTGCCAAAAAATACCCAGTCATCACTATGGGGTACTTGTGAACTAGGATGGACTATGGAAATAAACTTTTCTGTCCTCTCCCCACCCCACCTTTTTACAGTACAATAGGCCATCTGTGAGGTAAGAGGGACTAACACCATTTTTAAACAGAGCCTAATTTTTAGCCTCTCATGTATTAGAAAAACTGTAAAATGAATGTCAAGCTGCTTAGTCATTTCTTTCTTAAAATAATTGACCTAAGTTCAGAAAAGGGCAAGAAAGGCAAACCATTAGGCACAGTAAGAGAGGGATTATATTCAACAGCAATTTTCTTTTAAACATTTTAAGTATTTCTGATGTGTGTAAGAGTTTCCCACCCCCATAATAATTTCTCATTCAGTAAGTCAAATTTCGTGCAATGGTTTTAGTTACAGTAAAATGTTTGGAGAAAATGTGTATCCATATACTAAGTATATATGTGTATACTTTATATATAATATACATATCATATATATCAATATCTATGTTATATGTAACAAAAATAGGAGGATAAAACATCAGTATGAGAAAAGAAGAATAAATGTCAAATGACTTAAAAGATGATGTATCTTTTCTAAAATCTTGCCACTTAATTTATTTCTTCTTTCCCCTCATTCTACCTGTAGTGATTTAGGTCTTATTATGTAGAGTTCTCTCTATTTCCAATACTTCATTACTATTTGTATTATGGGCAACCAGCTCTGGACCAGGTTTCTTCATTCTTAGGTTGGTTATTGAGGTCTCCATATTTAAAACATTGGTTCTCAATTTGCATCCCCTGATACCTAGACATACATGAAGAGATTAAAGGAGATCTATGAACTTTTCACAATGTTCACTAAAGCTCCATGAACTCTGAAGACTGTCTAGAACATTTAAATTCCCCTAATCTGACCTCCCAACCAATTATCAAATTATTACATTAGTTTCCCTGAGAAGCCAATATAGTCAACCTAAAATACTGCTATGAAAGAAATGACTATTTTTTTCTCTAAGCCATTTTCATCTTGGTTTTGAAAGGCTAACAATCAGAATGAATTTTACAAAGTTGAGCAAATATCTCCAAACATTGTCTTTTAATGTGACAAGATAGGAATGTCATATAGCTAACTGTGCTCCAAATTTAAGACCTATGTCAAGGAAACTGTTGCATTTTGTTACATTCTGAATCTATATATGAACACCAAGGACTGACTAAAAGGTGACCTAGGAAGTCATGCCCCTGGCAGTTACACCTTCAGAATTTGAAGGTGGTGAGGCATGTGCCTTCCAGCTTCCCTCTGTTCCCTTTGTTGATTAGTGTTACCTTTCCTTTTGCTGAATTCACCACCTGTAAATCCATGAGTTGGCTCCTGGGAGGCTCTAGGTCTGGCAGCTGCCTACAGACTGCCAGAGTTAGACATAATTACCTACTCCTTTCCATGAATCTACTATATTTCCTTCCAGAGGCATTAATTCAGACCTAGGTTATGCCTAGCTGGGTAGTGGCCAGAGGAATTTAGACCACAGAGTACAGAAAGCATAAGGTAGTAATAACTCTATTCACCCAAGACATTTTGCCTGAAAGGACCCTTTCACCCCAGTGAGAAGGCCCGAGATGTGACCAGAAAGTGGGGCATGCTAGACTGACTGCATCATTTCTCACCTTCTAGAATGGTATCAGGCCACGGAATTCTCAGTAAATCAGGAGAGCTAATGAGAAACAATTTGGAATATCACTCCTACATGTTGCTGCAAGCATTGTTAACTATCTCTGGCTATTGAGTTGATTCAGGAATCTGGCAGCCTCACAGATACATATTTTAAATTTTGTATTTATTTTGCTCTTTTACATCTAGGAGAAGACCTGTAAAACAAGTTCAGGAAGTTACAAAGAATTGAACAGAAAAAATCGTGTTTCAGAAAGTATAGTAACTGAAAATGCATACAAATTTTTCATTTTGAGGATAATTAAGATGGTAAATTGACCTATATTTCCATCTTAAGGTTCTTAATTTATAATTATACTTTCCACATTTAAACACAATATAACATGTAATCATTTTATGAAATTAGCAACTTGAGTTGGAATCTGAAAAGCTAGTTGATGATATTTCTCTGCAGCTAGTATGAGGCATCCCAAACATTCTGCCAATAGAACTTCCAACATAAAGGGGAGTTTTCATTTGTTTGTTTTAAACTGTTATCGAAGAGGTAAACCTCTTGATGTGGAATGGTTCTTTGTCACAGAGGGTGACAGTCATGTTGTAGGTATTTTTTGCCTTAGTAGTAGTTGCTTTCCTCATTTTATATGCCTCATCTATGTTGCTAAACAATTGCACCTTGGGCCTCCGTCCTGTCTCTGAAAACCTTCCTTCCAACTTCTAAACCACATACATGGATTATCTGATCAATCTAATGAATCATGAGGTATATTTTGGTAACTAACAGAAAACTAGGTTCCTAGAGATTAGTGGACATACGTGCCTCATAAACTTAGTTGAGAATCCTTAAGCATCGAAACATCTTAAACACTCAGCATAGGCCCTGGTCAAAGTGTCCAGTCTTTGTCAACAGAAAAATGTATTCATTCACTCAGTCCATCTCTACTGAGTGCCCAATGTAATGTGGGCACCTAATGAGTGCCGGCTACCTTGTTGGGCTCTGTTCCAGAGAATTCTTGAAAGAGACATCTCAGGAAATATTAAGGAACAAAAAGAAGCCAACAAGAGGGAATAATTTAAGCTTGGAAAAAATGACCAGGGAAGCTATATTCCAGGTTTAAGTGTATCACTTTGAGGAAGGGTAAATAGAAGGAATTTAGAAACATGCCCTTTATTATTTTCTCTGTGGAGTCACCATGCCTTCAGCTCCTCTGAGACCATTTACAGAAGCTGTGGGCCTAAACGCTTGGAGATCTCAGCTGGTTGCCTTCCTTGTCTTTTCTCCTCCCTTTTGCCCCCTCATTTGAGATCAAGTCAGAATCAGCTGGAAAATTAAATTACTCACCCCCTCAGTGTCAGCTCCCATACATCTCTTTCTCCTCCTGCCTCAAGAGTACCGTTCAGCTCTTTAAGAGATGAGACTCTGAATGAAGGTAGTGCAGAATTTAAACATTTAAGACAGAAACTTGTCAGTTTCAGAACTCGAAGGACAGCTTCACTAAAAGATCAGGGGTTTTGACCTCTTAGGTCCCTCCATCTCACCTTCATCCCTTCTAATTCTCAGTTCAAAAATAAAATAAAATAAAATAAAATAAAAATAGTTTTCGGAGCAGGCAGAGCAACGAGTCGTCTGGTTCCAGGTCTGCTATAAGAAGCAGATTTTTGCACAAGGATAAGGTTACGGCTGCCAGCCCAGAACTCCAGCGGTGTGGCAAATCAGACGCTGGGCTCCTCCCCTCCCCCGCCGACGAACGAGAGGCTAACAGACGGGTGCAAGTAGACAAGTAGCTGTTTTTATTGAATACAGAAGCTCCTTGAAAACTCTGTGGGCTCCGGGGCTCTCCTGCAATTCCTTTCATTCCCAAAGTGCTGGAGCCAAGCACGCGTCCCGCGTAACTCCCTCCCATTTCTTCTCGGGGATTTGGGTAGGAGCGGAGGGAGGGGAGGAGAGGGGAGATGGGGGGTGTTTGGTGGGCTGGGCTTGCCCAGAGTCCTGATTCTCGGGCAGAGGGAGAGGGGGGCGGGCTTGCGGCCGCCCGAGAGGCGTGTGATTGGGTCTGACCCTCAGCAGCCTTGTCAGTTTCTCTCGGGGGAAGGGGGGCGCGGGAGGCGAGTGGGCGGAGGAGGGGGCTGCCCAGAGCCTCTCGTCCGGCCCACTGACGGCATGAAGCCTTTAGGGGCACGCAGTCCTCTCAGATTTTCGGTTGAAGCCCCTCATCTGCCTTCAGTCTGAAGGCAGGGCCACGCAGAGGACGCATCGGAGGGTCCCGGCCGGCGGGGCCAACCGAGAGGGAGAGGAGGGGGCGAGACACAGGAAGGAAGCAAACCATCAAATTTTAAAGAAAAAGCCCTTTGACTTTTTCCCCCTCTCCCACCTCAATGGCTGTGTAGCAAACACCCCCGACGATACCTTGGAAGGGACGAAGTTGGTCTGCAATCGCAGTTTCGTGGGTTGAGTTCACAGTTGAGTGCGGGGCCCGGAGATGGAGCGGTGGTCCTCTAGGTGGAAAACGAAACGGTGGCTCTGGAATTTCACCATAACAACCCTCGCACTGACTTTCCTCTTCCAGGCTAGAGAGGTCAGAGGAGGTAAGGAAAAAAAATGGTTTTGGGGAGGTGGGAGAGTGCCGTCGGTCTTTGTCATTCTGCGCCCCTCCCCCTCTTTACGCTTCCTCCCCCGCCCTACCCCCCACCCCCCCAGACCCCAAAACAATTGTCTTAAATGAAATCCAGATTGTAGCTGCCACCAGGTTGAAGTGAAGGCTGGAGAGAGAGATGGATGTAGGCGGGACAGTAATGGGAGAAGAGGTAGCAGGAAAAAAAGATCTGTCAGGCGCAGAGCCTGCTGAAATGCCCTTCACCACTTTTCAGCGTCTTTGAAAAGAGGAAAAATATTACCTTGAACACAAGGGCAGTTGTACAAAGCTTTTGTTTGAGGAACAGTCCTTAGACTGCCCTTTGAACACATCTTCTGGTTTCTTCAGATTCTAACTAATGGAAATATCTTTTTAAGGGTGAGCTGAGGAGAAAATATAGAGAAAGGGTATAAAATGAACCTTGATAAAGTTCTTTGTGTGAAACAAAGTGAGAAACAGGCTCTTTTACTTTTCGGGATATAAGAGAAAGCAGAGGTGATGAATCTAGAAGACTTGAGAACCGTGTGCGTGTGCGTGTGTGCGTGTGCGTGTGTGCGTGTGTGTGTGTGTGTGTGTGTCATTTTGAAGAGATTTTAAGTGGGAAAAAAAATTGGCAGCTTATAAAGAACGGGTGGAAGATAGGGAGAACACGGCTCCCTGAATTTCAGTCCCCTCCTCTCCACTATGACCCCCACCCCCCACCCCCACTTCTTCTTGCAGGTTGGACGTGCAGTTCTCTTGGAGAATGATGAAACTCGCCAAGCAGACGGGGTGGGGAGGAGGAATAGGGATTGGGAGGGAAGAGGAGGGGGCCTGGGATGGGGTGGGAGGGGAGAGGTAAGGAAAAGTTCCTACGTGGCACCACCAAATATTCAATGACCAGACCTGCTCAGAAGACTGCAGCCCTGTCAGTACCCAAGAAGGGAGAGCGACTTCACTCCTCCCCTCTGCCTCCTCCCTCCCCTTCCCCCGCCCTTTCCCGCAAAGGCATCTGGCTGGAGCGGTCCGTTAGGTGCCGTAGACCCGACTGGCGGGCAAAGGCCTTTGGAGTTAACGGAGTCCAAACAGTTTAGAGTGGAAAAACGAGCTTTGTCGGGAATGCACAGAGAAGTGGGGGATAGGAAGGAGGGTGGCGAGGATTGGCTGAGGGAGAAATAAGTTGTCAATTCCAAATGCGCAGGCTTTAGCAGAAACCTGAGTCTGGCCCTGGTAGATGCCAAGATCTGAGTTCTCCCCTATGGGAATTAGCGCTCCCGGAGGCCGAACTCTGGGAAACCAGGTCTGTATTCCTTCCCCAAGTTTAGTGGTGCTCACCTTCCTGAGTAGCAGGCAGTGCTGGATTAGTCTTCCTCTTGGCTTTCCCTGGTAAATACAGTCAGAGCCTCAAATTTAAATTTTGCTTCAGTGTTGGTACAAGTTGTGCTCATTATTTTGATTCATTAATTTCAACATTTTCAAGGATAAATGATAGAGTCTTTGAAAGTGGAATCCATCAAAAGTTTCTTTTTACCTTTGGTACCTGGTCACCAGCTGGGTTGGTCATTTCTGTCAGCAGTTCTGCCCTCTGCTGGTATTATTTATTATTTGGAATTAAAGCATCTCCCTTAGAACCTAGGGCCTCTTAAAATCCTTCCAACTACAATGATGCTGGAAAAGGACACTCCATTAGGAAAGTACAGATCTACCATTTCTTTTTCCAGCTTGTTATACACACATATGGACAAATGTATCACAATGCCAGCTCTAATTTAAAAGTATAGAAACTGAACTTCTTCAATGAAGATGGGTGAAATATAAACTCAAGAGGCACCGTTGTAGACATTCAAGGATTATTTCAGTGAAAATTTTTGTTCCTTTTCCACATTTGGCCTTCCTTAAAACTCTAAGGATATCAGGTCAAATTTCTACACTTGTAATGCTTAAATTGTCTCTTTTCAATCTAGCTTCAGACCTGAAACACTTAAACATCCCAGTACCACATTAAGTAAGTGCTGGAAAAAGAACACTGCTTGTTATTTTAAGGCCAAATAATGTGGGAAATAGCAAAGTTTAAGGATCATATGTTGTTTTTGTTTGTCATTTCTGACGAAATGTCTTAAATATTACAAGAGTGTTTGGATAATCAGACTGTAAGATTCGGTATTCGTGTCATCAACTTGCTAGGTGCTTATTACTTCCCACTAAGTAATATTTACAAATCTACTCTTGTTGGCATTTTTGCCACTTAATAAACTTTTAAAAAGGAAGTAATAGTATACTAATGCTTAAAAAGGAAACACTGGCCTGAATCATCACATAAGGAAAAAATAAATCCAGTGTTTAGTTCTTAGGGCAACCATTAGATTTGCAATTGAACTAGCAATGAATATGATTTCATTCCATTTCCTAAATAAAGGTATTATGTACTATAATTTATTGATGTCGGTGAGATGTAGGGTGTGATTTGGTTGCTCAGTCGAAAGGTAATTTAAAACAGCCTATTTTCATCTAAAATTTGCATTTCTTGGATTTAAGACATTAAAGTCTTAAGGAGTTCTGGGTTCATAATAAATTAGATTCTAAAAAAAGTGTAGTTAGAATCCTAAAACATCTACCTTACAAAGCATAGTTTTGGGAGTGAACGAATTAAAAGAAAATTTATAATCTCACACAGAATCATATTATTTTACTTTGCAAATCCAAACCCCATAACGTGGTCATCCTTAACGTCATCCTTAACATGCCTATTAAAATATTTTAGTGTTTATTATGATTTAGTATAAAAGAGTGTTATTTTTATAATATATTCATTTGCATTAACTTCAATATTATGTTTCATTTGTTTCCCTGTGGTTAACATAAATATTTTATCTCAGAAATTTATGGATTTATCAACTGGGCAATTGCTTATTATAGACAGAACCTGAGATTTACCTGAAATTTATAGTGACGTGTTGTGATTGTGTTCAGAGTGATGGTTTTAAGACTTCTAAAAATAAGTTAAGCTATAATTGAATACTAAGAAAAATAGTATCTAATTGAATCATTTTTTACTAGTTAAAATGGTATTCAACCTTTGGTGGTTAAGCCAATAGTGTGTCTTGCAAAAAGCTGATTATTTTTATGAGCACCTTTCAGAGTGTGTCAGCAATTGGTAGTGAGCCTTACTGAAGTGTTTTGAGTGCCCAGGATCAGCAGGTGAAATGGTGCTGGCTTCCAGAGTATGTGCTAATCCAGCTTTGCAAAGAGATCAAGTTTATCCCTGTGGCTACTTAATCATGAATCAGTTAAAAGGTCAGATACACTTCTGATAACAAATGCAGTGTCCACTAGGATTATCTGTATTGTCTTTCCTCTTGCTTTTTAAATAAAAATTGACACAGTCTAATAGAAAAACAGTAATGAAAACCAACTATCTTATGAAAAGCATCTTCCTGTTTGTTTTACACAGACTTAGGTGCCACATATATATTCAATTAAATATACACACTTTCCCAGAATTGTCTACTGGTTTTAAAATTAAGTTTCTTAATATCTTAAAGTGACAATTTGCTTCATAATAAATACTTAACTGAGACTCTACTTTATAAACATTACTCTCTAAGAGATATTGTCATATTTTTTAAAAAAATTGTGAAGTTGCAAATGAGAAATGTATATACCTAGGTAGTATAATGACTTACAATTTAATTAATTAATATTTTAGGTTTTGTGTTTGCCTCAATGTGACTAACATAGAGCATATTATTCAAGTTAAGTTATCCCTAAAATATAACAAGGCAAACATGAATCTCTTTTCATATTCTTGGGTAGGATTTCTGACAAAAAATAAAAATAAAAAATAAAAAACAAAACACAAAACAAAACCCCAAACTAAATAGTCACCTTTCTTTTTTAAAACTCGCTTCTTTTCTGAAAAAAACTCTCCTCACTCTGGTTAATTTATTGAAGCATTGCCTGTTTGGTAGTGAATGATAATGGATGGACTCAAATCAAGCTTGGCTGAGTGTGTAATAAAAAGCTGAATTTTTCAAAGGAAGAAAGGTGTTTAGATTTTTTTTTTAAAGATTTTATTTATCTATTTGGCAGAGAGAGTGAGCACAGGCAGACAGAATGGCACGCAGAGGCAGAGGGAGAAGCAGGCTCCCTCCCAGGACGCTGGGATCATGACCCGAGCAGAAGGCAGCTGCTTAACCAACTGAGCCACCCAGGCGTCCCAGGTGTTTAGATTTTTTTTAAGAGGATGCTAGAGATAGGAATTATTGTAGAGATTGTTTCCCTTACTGTCTTCTCACTTCACTAATGAGGAAACCAAGGCACAGAAAAGTTATTAGCTGAATGCTTTTTCTCATGAAATCATAAAAAAAAATTTCTATAATATTCAGTGTTTTTCTAAGTAGGTATAGTGAAGGTCTGCAATAGTGGTAAAAATATCTGTAAATAATGGTGGGTCTGAGACTTTATGGAATGACCAAATACTGCCAAACTGTATGTGTTGGAGTTTAGTGAGAAGATGAATTAAGTGAGAATGATTGATTTAAAGAAAATCAGACAGGAAACAGAGTTGTAGAATGTGTTCAAAAATTCCTCAATTTCCTAAGTTTGGAGAAAGGTGATTTTTGATCATTTATATTGTTAATATACCTAATGTGATTCTTAGGATTATCGGCATCAGAGAAGAAAGTGTAATAGTTTGTAAAATATATTTTGTCTGTGTTTGTTGCTGGATTAGGAGCATAGTTGTTTTTTTTTTTTTTTTTCTTAAGATTTTATTTATTTATTTGTCAGAGAGAGTGAGCACAGGCAGACAGAGTGGCAGGCAGAGACAGAGGGAGAAGCAGGCCCCCTGCCGAGCAAGGAGCCCGATGTGGGACTCGATCCCAGGACGCTGGGATCATGACCTGAGCCGAAGGCAGCTGCTTAACCAACTGAGCCGAAGGCAGCTGCTTAACCAACTGAGCCACCCAGGCGTCCCTAGGAGCATAGTTTTTTATGCACTCTAAAGTTGTTAATGGAGGACCGGGCACACTTTGAATTTTCAAGAAGCTAAGAAATTATACATTTATATAATATAAATACATTATAAATTATTTACTTCAAATAATATGTTCATTTAATAATATATGTGCTTATTATAAATGATGTCAAATTTCTATGCTTTCCAAGTTCATTTTAGTTTGATTGGATGGTATATACTGTTATACATATGTATGGTTTTAGTCCTAAACCAGATAATGAATCGATTATTACTTGATATGTTTTGTTTGTTGAATAGATAATCTTTTCCCAAACAAGTGGCAAACTCTGGGAAAATATAGGAGAGCATTTAGTAATGCAAATTCCAAATAATTTTTCTTTAGGATTGTTAGAGCATCTGAGACTACGTATACAACTTCTACCTCAAAAATAAATGGACCTTAATCCATAGGGAAGTAGATACTCCTAAGAGATTACATGATATTTGTTGTGCTGACAACAACAATGGTAGATCTAGTATTTCCACCAAATGAAGACTTTTCCTATCTTCAGGGAAAACAGTACATGTCCTTAGGATCCTGGAGAAGATACTGTGGAAGCTAATCTAATGTTTATACTCATGATCAATGCTAGCAATTTATATGAATATAGGGTTTTATAAGTACTGAGCTATCCCCATCATTTTATATCATTTTTTAATTATTATACTTAGCTATCCAAAAACCAGAATTCCACTGAATCCTAAACACACTTTTCTTTCCTCCTACCTTTGCAGAAATAATTAAGGGCAGTTGGTGTAATCATTAGGAATTCAAGGCAACTACAGAATGGGGGCTGAGAGCCGATCTGCATTTCTGCTTTTACTCCTCCACTTCCCTCATTTGATACTGGGGAAATGTGACCTGAGCTGGGAGTGGTGAGAGGAAACCAAACTTTGTTTTTGATCATTGAAGTTTTGCTCCTTAGCAAAGAAGAAAGAGAGGTATGCACGGATGCTATAAAAAGTTGCAGTGTTCTCTAAATTCTCTCCCTGAAGAGGCAACTTTAAATGCAAATTTCAGTGTAGCTTTTGGTATACTTTAATGATGTCCCTAAATTTGGACTTTTTTCTTCTAATTTCTCTTGCAATTTAATTCAGAATATAAACATTTATTTTTCTTTATTTTAATCTGTCTTCTGTATTATAATGTGTCTACTATATATATTTCTTTTTCTTGCAAAACCCTAATATAATTTTATTTTTGTAGGCATTTTTTTTTTGTACTTTCTGTTGTCTCAAAACTCAACTTGAATAATACTAGCTGGTAGAGAAGATGAAAGCCGATTTTAAAGTGATTTAGTGAGCAGTGTCTGTTGGTTGCAGTCTTTGGCCTACTACTGACTTGGCTACTGGTTCTTTAGACATTGGCTGATCACCAGACATACTGTTATCTGGTAAAATAAACTCTTTGCTTGCTGCGCATGGAATTAGAGACAGTGCTATTAATTTAGGAGAAAGAACTCAGAGAAAAGAAAGGTTATCATATTTCAGAGTAAGAGACCAGCTTAAATACGACTTGACAATTGAGAACTAAAACAAACCTGTGTAAAAGTGCTTTAGCACAATCAACTTTTGCAATCCCTTCAAACCTTCTTTTTTTCCGTAAAAAGCATTTCTTTCTTATTTTAAACAAATTTAATTGCTCTTGAATGGCCCTGTACTGTACAGGCAAATGAAGGTCCCTATTCATAGAACTGGAGCGCATAGAGTGTCAGTGGAAGCTTCCTTCCTCTGTCTGACTGGTAAACTGGCATCCGGTCTTACAGGCGTGAACGTTCCACTGTGTGAGATGGTTGGCTTTCCTTCCCCACTCAGCTCTTCACAAACAACTTCCCAAAAGGATGACTGCCACAAAGGACAGAGGTTGCAATTCCTGACAAAACTAATAAGAAACTCTGCACTTCGTGTTCCTATTAGAGAGCTCTGCGGAGAAAGAAGAGCCATGCATATTGTACCGCTATTTTCTCTGACTTCTCTCTTTAGGCTAGTGTCAACAGTGGAGCACACCCTTCTGTCATTCTTCTTTCTGAATGCTGATGAGTCTTCAGAATACTTCACTGGTTTTGAGAATAAATATATTGTGCAAATGGGTTAGCATGATGTAGAGTGGCCTTTAGGATGGGACCCCTGTGTATATCCTGGCTGATGACCAGCCATTTCCCACCCGCCACAAACCTAGCCCCATTTACCTTGTCCTTCAGCCATGTTAAACCTCTTCTCAGTATTCTCCCCTGTCCTAGAACACACTATTCTCTTTCCCTCGAATATCTGTTCCCTTCTCGTCCATTTAGGAATTGCCTTTACCTACTTCAAGATTTAGATCAAGCTTCATATCTCCAGGCAGATAGAATAGTAAGATCTAACACTAAGTGTATGCTTATTATTATATGCCGGGTCCTGTTGTTAGCACTTTTCACATAGAACCTCACTTCATTCTGACAATTGCCCTGGAAGTATGCTAATATTAAAATGTACACTTTATCCATGAAGGAACTGAAAAAAAGAGAAGTTAATTACCATGCCTAAGGTCACACAGCTTCTATGTGATAGACCCAGCATTTGAGCCTAGACAGTCTTGTTCCAGAGCCCGTGTTTTTGATCATTTGTCCATGTTTATTTTATTGTGTGTTCTCATGTTTTCACACAGCCCCCTGACTTACGATTATAGTGCCCTGGGGCTTAACAGTAGTGGACAAATCATGCAGAGGAACCACAGTAAGCACTATGTCAATTGTGCGAGTAACTTGGAAGCTACCAAGGAGAAATTTAAAGAGGACTTGGCAAAAGGCAATGTTATAATTCAGGTAGCTCTTTAGCCTGCATTAAGTTTCAGTGGTGGAGGCCATAGCACTCTTAGCATTTTAAGAACAAACCTAAACCCTAATGATGGTGAAGAACACTAAGGACTGTTGCTGGAAGCCAACAAATGTTACTTTGTTTCCTCTGACTTATTTAAGGAGAAGTTAACAGCTGTATCTGTCTGCCTTCAAGGTTCAGATTGGGGTTGACTTGGTTTCATTAAGTAATAAGGACACTTACAAATTGCTGCCTGTTCTAATCAGGATCCATTGCAAGGAACCACAGGTCTTATTCCACTCTGGGAGACTGATACATGGTAGTATGCCAATTACTTTCAGTATAGAAGTGTCAGATCTGGTTATCTAAAAGCTGTTTAGAATATAATCAACTGGGAGAATATAACTAAAAGATACATAGTTTGCAAAAAAAAGTACCATTATATAAAAAAATTGCTCATTTATCTGTTAGTCTTCCTGTAGGAGTTGCTGGGAGATAGTAACTATGATTTGGTTTTATTTCTGTCCTCAGGGTCTACCAAGAATGCCAGAATGCACAGGATATAATACAGTCACTATTTAGATTGCAAATTATCTTCTTAGCTTTGCCCAGTGGACTGGAACAAGGTTAAACCTAGTTAACTTGGGAGTGATGTGAAGGGACATGCTCATGTCTTGTTGTTAGCAGTAATTACATCCCTCCCGCTTTCTTTATTTTTTCTCTGTAAGTGAATGAATTGGGATATCCCTTGAGCTTTCCTCATTTGGAGAACAGATTTTGCACATCCTCTTCAAAGACACTTCTAAATATTTGAAGCTACTAATTGCCTATATTGCCTCTAAAATTGTAGTTTTTTTTAACATAGTAATCTCATAGAGAAAAATACCATATGAAGCATATTTTTGTTTTGACAGCAACATAAATCATCATTTCACTGTCTGCTGGTGAACAAGAAAGTTTAAGGCAAGAGTGGTATCAATCTGTTAAAGTATTAATTGGAAAAATTCTGTCATATATTCATTTTGAAACTTTTATCTGTTTTGTATGTTGTTAGGGATTTCTGATTTTGCTTAATAATATTAGAAAGAGCAGCCTATCTAAATTTTTGCTTTATGATTATTTTAGTAAACTCATTCTAGAAAATAATTTGCATATTATACATATATTATAATTACTATATTATGAAATGCCATCTTTAAGCAAGGAGTATATAAAGTTTCAAGTGCTTGATAAGAGACAGTAGTTGTAGAATCGTTTTAGAAGAATGTAACATATTTTTTAGATTCTATTCCTAACCATTGTATATTTTAGTTATGCTAAAATCATTAAGATAGGTATCTTTATCTGTTTTAGTGTGTCCCAAGCACATAGAACAGAGCCTGTCACATAGTATTGGATAAATCTTTGTTGAATGAAGTGAAAGTGTTGGTTGAAGCTCTAATGAGTTGCTATTCAGTACCCAATAACCTGAGATATAAGGTGGTATATATATATACCATTATATATATCAAACAGACTTTTGTTGATATTATTGTGATTTCCTGAAAATGTCAATCTCTGTTTTGCCTCCAAGCAAGCTATGATCTCCGCCTTGAACACTTCCAAACCACTTACCGTTGCTTTTTACTTAGGATTTAGATATTATCTCCTAAGGGAATACCTCTTCTCAACCATAAAGACTGAGGTAGTTGACCTTGCATAACATTCTGAAGCATACTATATTTACTCCAAACCTGAATATTTATCACAGAATATTTGTGATGCTAAAATTAAAACAGGAATGCATCTTTTTCATCTGTGTAAGAAATTCGGGACTCTAACACTATACTTGGAGTAGAATAGATGGTCAATAAATGTTTATCGTATGGATTAATGACCTCATAAGCAAGGGATTATACTAAAGTCAAGAAGACAGGGGCAGTCAGCCTTGGCTTGCTATCACAATCATTTCCAGTCCCATCTCTGTGGATTTTGATTGAGTAGATTTTGTACAGAATCCAAGCATAGGTGCTTTATAAACCTCACAGATAATTTTGATGTACATCCAAGGGTTTATGAATCTTGTATCAGGAAATAAATACACCTAAAGATGGGAACATGTCTAGCTTGTAGAACAGAGCACTGGAAGTCAAGTAAAAGATTATTCATCTGTTATGTGCAAATCATTGGATAAATACCCAATTACCCAAGAGCAGTGACTCTGCAGAACTGATTTGGATAGATCAACTGCTTATGATAGAGATCATGCTTTGTTTTTAAATCCTTTTCTCCATACCATGTAATAAACTAAATGGCAACAAATATTGTTTTTCTCAACATAAAGTCAAATGCTTGTATTGAAACTATGATTTAAGTTTTATGATAAACATTTGTAAACCCGAATGTGAAACTTTTTAAGTATCACATCCCCAACTGGCATTTGTTCTTTCCTTCACCGTCCTCAGAGTTGTGATATTATTTCTGCTTTCAGTTTTCAGCTCATAGAAGCTTTTTATGATACAAGAGAGTTCAGGATTGAGGCTGTTCAATAACCGTGAAAATTAAATGACTCTCTCCTATGTGCAATCAGTGTTGGGTGCCCTGACTACAGAAAGAGTATGACAGTGTCTACTGTCATGGAGTATGGTATGTGTGTTATCAGAGGAGTGCTGGGTTAGGAGAATAGGCTAAGGCCACATAACACAAGACTGTATGGATACATTTTTTCTGCATGGTACAGAATCATGTGACTAATTAAAAAATACAGGGATGCTGCTAAATTGGCAGAGTCAGTACATACTTTGATATCCATACTTTGGTTCCCTTTGATTGCAACCACTGGATCTGCTGACAAGTAACCAGGGAACTGAGACCATGTTGCTTTTTCTGGAATAGCCAACCTCCCGTAAAGTCACCTGGAATTCTCCAAGATAATTAGTACATTTAAGTCACACTTGATGAAGGGTTATGGACATTATGGAATTGAAAAATGTATGAATGCATAATCTTCCTGTTTTATAAGGGAATACATTAAACAAAATGTGTGCACATGTTTATAAAAGATGTAGCCTAACATTTTAAGCCTTATACGTGATCATTCTTGTTATTACCCAACTTATAGCGTGTTTTAGGACATAAATTATAAGTAGTTTTGTTTGTCTGTTTCTGAGGATTCACATATGGGACCAAGATCTCTATGTTGATTGTTTGAGAAAGTAAAATATTTATTATAATCTTTTTTAAGTCATAGTGATTTCTTTCACAAAAAGTTATATCAGAGTTTTCAAATAAGCATAATTAATTAATTATAGTTTTAGATAACGTTAATAGGCTGTCAACTCTCAAAGTTTTATTTTTATCCCATATCTTTTCCTTGAATTCCAGACTCATTTACTCAACTGCCTATTCAGCCATTTCCAGTGGAATATATTAAATTGTTTCAAATTAGCATACCCAAACCTGAATCTTAGAACTCTTCCTGAAGCCTGTTCTGCTCACAATCTTTCCAGCTCAATTGACGCAAACACAATCAGTCATGATGTTCGAATTAAAATACTCAAGAGTAGCTTTCATTCCTCTTCCCTCATACTCTGTATCCAACTCATCAGCAACCCTATCTGCTATATTTTCAGAATATATCCAGAATCTGACCCAGTACTTCATCTCTCAGTCCAGCGTTCCAAAATTGACAAAATTTTATACCTCGAGGATCACAATTGCTTCCTCCATGCTCTGTTCCACTCTAATGCCTCTATAGTCCATTTTCAACACAGCAGCCACAGTGGTCTGGAAAATTTGTTGGCTCATGTTACTCCTCTCCCTTAACTTCCAGTAGTATTCCATCTCACCTGGAATACAATTTAAACTCTTTGTGCATCCCACAGGACCTGTACAATCTATCTTCAACTTTCCTCCCCCTTATTTCTCTGACCTCATCTCTTATACCCCTTTTATTTCCTCTACTGGAGACCTAAGTGTCTCCTTGCATTTCCTCCAACTTCTCCCCTCTGGGGCGACTCCTATCTCTGGTATTTTGCACTTGCTATTCCTTCTGCTTAGAATGCTATGCTGTTAAAATATCAGGATAGAGAAGCCTCTTATGACTTGCTAGACTGCTCAAACATTATTTCTTCATTAAGGCCTTTCCTGTTTTTCTAATTTGATACTAAAATCCATGCCTCATCAACCCTCGTTTAGGATTTATTTTTTTTTCTTAGTACTATTAAAATATTTGTCATTTACAAAAAGTAACGACTTAAATTTAAGGTGAAGATTTTATTTTAAGTCATTCTACCAAATGTAGAATTAGATGTTGTTAAAGTACAAGGAGTACAAATATTGCCTTAAAGCACTTGGGCAGCTCCCAGGCCATTTTTATCCACATAAATGCCATAGTTTTTTAATTTTATTTTACATATATAGACATAGTCAAAGTAAAAATTCCACATAGGAAAGCATTTTACTTATTTGATGAACATCATGCACATTGATTCAGTTGTTCTAAGAGATTATAGTTGTATAGAAGTAATAATAGGAGTTTGTTCAGCTGGTTTAAGAGGGGAATAATGTGGGACTTGTGGTTACTTAAAAAGTAGATTTTGATAGGCATTGGAGATGCAACGGGGGTGGGGGTTAAGGTGGTAGGAAAAGAAAAAATGAAACAAGATGGGATCAGGAGGGAGACAAACCAAAAGAGACTCTTAATGTCATAAAACAAACTGAGGGGGGTGGGGGGAGGGGTTGGGAGAGGGTGGTGGGGTTACATTATATGTTTAAATAAAAAAGCTTAAAGAAAAAAAAAGTAGATGGGAAATATTTAAAAGTGAAGACATAAAAGCAAATACAGAATAATATTCTTAAGGAAATGTACACACATGCTGATACTCAAAGCAAATCTATTTATTATTTCTAATCAATACTAAATCTCAACTAGGATCACAGGGTTCACATGTATCTCTCAACCACTGGGTAGGGCAGAACTAGAATAAACAGTCAATAGTGGGATGTGGATACAGTGGATTGTGGTGAGAGTCACAATTTTTCAATTACTTCTACTTCAGAATATTTCATTGTGTATTTATTTTATCCTGATCATTCCAATCTTGAATTTCGCTGTGTAAGTGACGTTTTTTTTAAGCTGATATTTTCATGGGATTGTAAGGAAGTACCTTTACATTTGGTCATTGGGTGTCTGTTTTCTGAAATGGTATTATAATTAGGCTTGTTAGGTGCCTGGTATTGATGAAATTAACTACAAAATTCCTGAAACTGCAGGCTATTCTTTTACACATGTCTTTGTCCATGTTATTCTCAATTTGATGCTGTTCTTGGTTTGAGTATCAAATACCCAGTTTTTGCAAACCATCAAAAACTTGAACCTTGAGATACTTATGTTTATTTTATTCATTTTTTATTCATTTTTTTATTCATTTTTTTTCCTGAAGGGAAATATACTCTCTGAAAAATAGGTTTAACCGTAAGAGACTCTTAATCTCACAAAAGAAACTGAGGGTTGCCAGGGGGAGGGGAGTATGGAGAGGGTGGTTGGATTATGGACATTGGGGAGGGTATGTACTATGGTGAGTGCTGTGAAGTGTGTGAACCTGACGATTCACAGATCTGTATCCCTGGGGCAAATAATACATTACATGTTAATAAAAAATTTAAAAAAATAAATAAATCAATGAATTGAAGTGCTGGTGAAAAAAAAATAAGTTTAAAATGGCAAAATATGTAAGTTTATTATAGAATCCCCTGGGGGTAAAATTAACTCTAAATGTTACCCATGCCTGGGAGTATTTAGTGTAAATTCTACAACTATAATCTTATAAGCTTAAAATTTATTAATGTTTTCAAGCAGTTCACTTCTCCCATTTTATACTTTTTTTCAATACAAAGTTTAGATTATAGAATACAGACAAAGTCTAATTATTCCAGCTACAAAGAGTTGTGTTGAGACATAGGAAATTTATGTGATTTCTATTGACATTATTTGTGCCACACAGTCACTTAAAGATGAAATTTCATACTTTTTTAAATATGAAAGAATTTAGGTCAATGTGTTTTATTTTTTAATATTCAGGCTTGCAATACAAGATTGGTATATAGCATATATGTGTTTGAAATAAATGAAGAAATAATACCTGAGGAAAGACACTAAAGTATTAGTTAGTTTTTTTTTTTTTTTTAAAGATTTATTTATTTATTTTAGAGAGAGAGACAGAGCACATGAGTTGGGGAAGGGGAGGGCAGAGGGAAAAAAAGAACAGAGAATTTCCTTCTGAGCATGGAGCTCTATACTTGGGGCTTGATTCCACGACCCTGAGATCATGACCTGAGCTGAAATCAAGAGTCAGATGCTTAGCTGACTGAGCCACCCAGGCACTCCTAAAATATCAGGTTTTTAAAATATTTTAATAAATAGCTAATATCACAGTTGCTTTATTGAATCTAGAGTTATATTAAAGTCTATGCAATACAAAGAGAAATTATTAAAAGGAGAAAATGCTAATGATAGCATATGGATGTCAGGTTGTGCTATGGAGCAGTAATGGAGCAGTGAACATGAAGATGGGGATTCGAGACCTATTTGGTTGCATAAGCTACAAAGTTCCAGGCAATTTCCTGGAGTTGTATGTACTTGGGATGACATAAACATGCTGGAGAGACTGTTCAGCACTACATAATTGTCATGGTCCATACCTGATGGGCCTTTAGAGTTGGAAATCTGTCTAGTCGTCTGCTCAATTGTAAGATTTCCTGAAGTAGTCAAGGGAAATAGATAGCAAGAATCAAGTGAATTATAACTCTGGGGGAAACATGGGTGATGCTCATTGAAACTATTAAAGATGTCCAAGATGGTTGAAAACTTAAGGACATAGTGCTTTCAGGTAGTATTTTTACTGAGTGTTTACTGTGTGTTGGAAGAGGTTAAATGCCTTATTTTATTGAACTCTCAAAATGAGGCTAAGTTGGAGAAACTAAGCCAGAGAGGGGGTAAGTAGGTTACCCAAAGTCATGCAGATAGTAAGTGCTTGGGCTAAAAATTGAATTAGAAGTTGGGCAAACTTGGATTAGAGGTTGGGCAGTTCTAAGTATAGAAATGGAGTTATTAATTGTTGCCTAGTCACTTGTCATATCCACTTATCATATCCTATCCTGAAGAGTCCATTTTAGACTCTTTATTATGAGTTCTTGTGATTTTAAATATAGCAAGGTATTGGTAATAGCTAAATTATAATAATAGTCACTTCACTCTCACTTTTTCTTTTGTTAGTCCTACATCCCACCACCACATGAACACAGTAGCACTCTTGGTTTTTTTTATATTTATCTAGAGCAGCAAAGCATTTCATGACGGAGTGGGAGCTTTTTTTAAAATTCATTTTTTTAAGTTTTTTTTTTAAGATTTTATTTAATTTTTTGACAGAGAGAGAGTACAAGCAGAGACAGAGCAGGAAGAGGGAGAAGCAAGCTCCTGCTGAGCAGAGAGCCTGATGCGGGGCTCCATCCCAGGACGCTGGGATCATGACCTGAGCCAAAGGCAGATGGTTGACTGAGCCACTCAGGTGCCCCAAGATTATTTTTTTTTAAGGATTTTATTTATTTATTTGAGAGAGAGAGTGTGTGTGGAAGTGGAGAGAAGGACAGAGGGAGAGGGACAAGCAGATTCCCCACTGAGCTTGGGGCCTGGTACAGGGCTTGATCTCACCACCCTGAAATCATGAAGTGAGCCAAAACCAAGAATTGGACAGTTAAATGACTGAGCCACCCACGTGTCCCAGGAGATGGTTTATAACTCTTTCTGTGTTTTAGTTTACTTTTACTTCTCCCTACAATGGTATGTTTCATCTGCGGCTTGTGATGTGACGTATAAGGTAAGGATAAGTGACTCCCTAGAAAAGGGGAAGGATCACTTTAGAAAGGCCACTTAAGAACTGTGTTCTTGCCATGCTTGAATCAAATGGAAAGAATCAGATTTGGGAAGCTCTCTAAGGTGCTGTTTATAAAGGCCATTTCTCACACTCCTTTTCCTTCTCAGACGGATGGGAAAGAAACTCTGGCTCTGATGCAGGGTGTAGCTGCTCTTCGATTCATGTATTCACTCATTCATTAAACATATTTCTGTTGATTATTTACTATGTGTCAACTGCTATGTTATTTATGAAGACTATAGTGAACATCAACAGCACTGATGTTTGTTGTCAGAGGGTTTACCGTCTATCAGGGGAGGCAGACATCAAACAATACATTACAAGCTTAGCAGAGAGAGAAGGAGGGAAATTAGGTGGTATGAGTCCGTAACAGGGAGTTTAGACACACACTGTGCCTGAGTGAGAATGAGATAATGAAGCAAGTGAACAAAATAGAATGTGGAGTTATCCAAGGGGAATATAGGGTACTTGGGATCACATGAGTGGGTCACAGAACCCAGTTTAGAGATAAGTAATGATTTCCTGAAGGAAGTCATGATTAAGTTGAGATCAAAAGGTTGATTGGGTCTCAGATCACCTGGCTTTAATCCTGGCTACCCATTAGATTCATCTAGGAAACTTCTAAAACATGGATGTCCCCCCACCCCACGCCGACCCCGCTCCCCGCTCCCTGCTCCCTGCTTCATTCTAGTCATTAGTTCTTACACAGGACTCAGGCATTCTTATGTTGTAAAAATTCTCTGGGAGATTCTAAAGACAGGATTGAGAAACAGTCACTATCTTTAGACAACCGAGAAATGATTGAAAAATTCCCAATAAAGAGAGCAATAAAGAATATTATTATTCTAAAATAATATTTTAGAAACTCAGAGTTTATATCAGCTGGAGCATTACATTTGGGGTTGGGGAAATAGATAGGAGTTAGTGTCAGTGTTTCACTTGGAGATTGTGGCTGTGAATATCCATAGTGGTGGTCTGATTTTTCTCAAGAGGTCCTCAGAAGCCATCATGCACGCAGGGAGAGTTTGGACACTTAATTATTCAGTGTTGATGTCTTGTCAGGCAACCGTGATTACTTTCATTTCCTTGTACACTGTGCTGACTTGTATCCGTGCTGCATATCTGATATTTCTGTCACCTTCCTCTTAGCTTATACCCATCTACCCATCCTTCAGGACTCAGCTTAAAAGAAACCACATGTTAGATATTTCAGCCTTTGTGAACCATACGATCTGTTTCACAGTGATACAACTCTGTTGTAGGGTGAAAGCAGCTATGGACAATATATAAATGAGTGGGTGTGGCTGTAGTCTAGTACAAACATTATTTGTGGATGCTGGAATTTAAATTTCATATAACTTCTGTATGTCACAAAATAATATGCTGTTTTTGATTTTTTAACCATGTAAAAATAGAACCATTTGTATCTCTTGTACCATTACAAAAATAGAAATGCTTAACTCATAGGCATAGTTTTTCCTGCCACTGTTCTAAGGCATTGTCACAAATACCAACTCACAAAAACTCTTTTAGGTAAATACTTTTTATTATTTTCATTTTACAGATGTAGAAACAGGGGCAAAGCAATCCAAATCACACAGATGCTGGTGCCAGGGAGGGGATTTGGAATCATTCTCCCTTTTCCAAGCTATGTATTGGTGTCATTTACTCCTTATTGGTCATGGGAGTGTGTGAAGAAGTTTAAAGGAGGAATTAATTAGAGATGAAACAATCAAAGCATTCAGAGACATTAGATCAGTAATCCATGTGGACACTGAAAGCAACAGAAGGAAACGATTAAAGACCTGGGACAAACCAATCAGTGAGTTGGGGTGCCCAAGAGATCAGCAAAACATAATAGAAAAGACATATTAGGCCCTCAAAATTTTTGTTTTAAGATAAGAGAGCCCTGTGAGCTACGAAGAAAGTTGTTTGTAGTATTTTCACATTATTGCATTTCCCGTTCAGCCAGTATTTTGTATAGCTCGTGTGTGTAGGTGTGTGCGCATACCTGTTCTCTTCTGGTTTGGGAAAAATTCAAGCATAGATAAATAATTAAAAGCAAATGTGTAGAATGTTATAGTAGAGGCGAGTATATCAAACCCAGATTTGGGAGATAGGAAATGCTTTCTGGAGCAGATTACACATCACTTATATCCTCTGTTTCCCAAGGTGCTGTGGAGCTAAATGTTTCAGATGGGGAAAATAGGATTTATAAAGGCCCAGAGGCAGGAGAAAGAAGATGGATGTGGGGGTTCGGGGAAGACTACGTCCAGTATGACTAGAGCACTGAGTGAGGATGGAGTCAGGGGAAAGACAAAGAAAAGAAAATGGTGGAGGTGCAGTTGGGGTGATACCGGCAAGACAAACGGGTGTGTTCAGACCTTCGAGATTTTATGTGTGGGGTCTGTGCATACCATCTGGAAGTCAGTGGGTTCACTGGAGGAATTTAAGCAGCAAAGTGACATAAAGCCTGGAGTTTTGGAAGCTCGTTCAAGTTGTGGTGTGCAGACTGATGAGACGAGATGTGGAAACCAGTTAAATGGCTATTAGAGTAATGCACTGGGCTCTGATATCTTATTCTCCCATTTAATAAACTTAACGGTATGTAGTAAAAAGCAGGAAAAATACTGTTCAACAAAATATCGTGCTAATAGGATACATCTGAAATTCTAATCATGGTTTGTGGCATCAGCTATTGGCAACATGGAAACGATTCCAATATTAAGGGCATTTAAGAATTGCTTTGAAAATGGAAATTTCACTTTTTTAGATGTATCAAGTTAAGCTACAACAATTACTGCTTTTAATCTTTAAACAGTCGCAGTTCAGTTAATAAAATATGGAGAATAACTTTCCCATGTGTGTATAATGTATCTGTGTGTATGCATAAAATCATAGAATCCATATTGGGAGAAATTGTTAAATGCTACAATTATGAGATCAAATAACAGGCAGATTTCAAAGAGGCTTAATTTATTACTTAGTTTATTTGAAGGAAAAAACTTTAAAACTTGATTAACTAAGTTTTACATTTTTATAACTTGATACACTTTTCTAGAAAAGGAAAAAACCTAGTTGAAATTTTTACTTTGTGTCCCTATTTATAAATTGTTTTTTGAAGAGTGAATTATTTCATATAATGTGTCTCTACAAAGAATTTTGTGAGGCTTTAAAAATAGAGCCCTTATTTTGAATCCTGTAGAGGGAATGTGTTTTTATCACATTACTTTCAAAGGAAGAAGGAACAAATGTGACAAAATCTGTGCTCTTGGAAAAGGTTATCCTGTAAAAAGATATTCTGGAGAGAAGGGACGTGTGGTTTATTTTATGTGTTATTTACCCATGAGCACTTGGAACTGTGACCATGAGACTGCGTCCTGTTTTTCACGGAGTTACAGCCTTCGTAGCTCTGTTCAGTTGGTCCTTGAGTCTTGACCCTGCTGTACTTTTGCTAATGGCCTCAGAGCAAGAAGATAAGATGAAATAAGCAAATAAGATGCTGTGACTTTTAGAAACAGTCTCTTTCAGAGTCGTTTATATACCCTGAAACATAAATTGAGTGTAATTTAAAACAAATATAAACATCAGGAATCAATTAAATGTCTCAAGATAATCTTAGTATATTATGTGTATGTTTTAAGTTTCTTTTATGGGGTATAGGAATGAAGGTGGCGAAGTGGCAAGAGCCTGGATTTGATATTTGCCCAGATCTTAGGAGTGTCCTAAATTTGCTTTCTGATTCTCAATTCCTTCATCTGTATAGTGGGGATCAGAACATAGCCCTGAAAAGCCTGTCAAGAGCTTAGCCTAGGGACTGGCACATACTAGGCTTTCTAGACATAGAAGCCATTATAGTTATTACTTTCTTTTTGTACTTTATGATAAGAGAAAGAAAGTTAAGAATGGTCAGGGGTTCCTGGGATGCCTGGGTGTCTCAGTTGGTTAAGCGGCTGCCTTTGGCTCAGGTCGTGATCCCAGCGTCCTGGGATCGAGTCCCACATCGGGCTCCTTGCTCAGCAGGGAGCCTGCTTCTCCCTCTGGCTCTGCCTGTGCTCGCTCCTGTGCTCTCTCTCTATCTGACAAATAAATAAATAAAAATCTTAAAAAAAAAAAAAAAAAAAGAATGGTCAGGGGTTCCTATTGGCCTAAAAAAAATTGACCATCATGAGCAGAACTCCTGCAAAAAGGCTCTTGAATGCAATGATTCTTTTAAATATTCCAAGGCTGAACTCTTAGACAGAATCATATTTGATAGAGTTAATGATCCCTTTGAAGTGTCTGATTTCCATAAAGAAAAAGTTTTTAAATTTCTTTTTAATAATTTGGCGCCATGTATACTATTTTGGATAATATGTTGATTTTCATTCAGAGGCTTGATGAAATAGGCAGATGGAGTATTGTTAAAGGACGTACACTTACCATACTCTAAAAAGGAAACGTGTAAATCTTCATCCACATTTGTACGTATGGAAGTCAATCCCCCTAAATCTTAGTTAACTAAGGAAATGACCAAATATGCATTGCTCACAAGCACTCATTCAGTCATTCATTCATTCATGCATTCTATAATGAACTGTTAGTTGTAAAAAAGATACTAGCTGAAAGTATAATTTTCAAAGAACAACATCCTCTGTGGAATGTGGTAAATTGTGATGGTATTTTCCGATTCTAAAATCAGTCCTTTTTCCATTCTCATTAAGTCCTCCAAGAAACAGTATATTTACAAAAACCAATGTATTTTGAAATTTGATCGCAATTCTGTTTTGTTTTGTTTTTTAACTAACACCTGAACTTTTCAAATCAATAATATTGGTTCACTTTCAGGCAGAAGTGATCTCTTTTCTTTCTGAATGGGAATCTAAATACTTGCAGTAAGGACTTATGTCTCAGACATGCTCAGTAATACAATGGAGACAATGCATAGCCTTCTCTGAATGTTTTTATTTTTGAATAAGGAGAAAAACATCAATAGAATATGGGTATATTGAGTGATATGCAGCCTAAAGTCTGTTTTTATAACAATAGCTTATGCCACATGACTCATGGTTTGGCTTGCTTAATGAAGTAAGTACATGTTAATATATGGATCAGGGAGTTTGATGATCTAAAACATTGTCCTTTTATGTCTGCTTTATTTCATATAGTGTAACACTTTGAAGGTTCATCATGTAGTAGCATGTATCAGAACATCATTGCTACTTATTACTGAATTCTATTCCAGTGTATACATGTACTGCATTTTGTTAATCTGCTCATGTGTTGATAGAAATTTGGGTTGTTTCCATCTTTTGGCTGTTGTGAATAATGTTTCAGTGAGCGTTGGCACACAGGTATCAATTTAAGTGACAGCTTTCAGTTTTTTTGGGTATATACGTAGGAGTGGAATTACTTGGTCATATGGTAATTCTATGTTCAGTGTTCTGAGAAATATTGTATAATTCCACTTTTATGAAATTTCTAGAAGAGTCAGCTTCATTGAGACAGAACATATATTACCAGTTACCAGAGCCTGGGCAGAGGTGGTGAATTAGGAGTTACCCCTCAATGGTTACAGTTTCTATTTCAGGTGATGAAAATGTCTTGGAAACAGATAGTGGTGATGGTTGCACAGCATTGTGAATGTAATTATGCTGCTGTACATAAAATGGTTAAAATGGCAAATTTTATGTTGTATGTATTTTACCCCAATTAAAAAAGTGAATAGTATAATATACCAAAATCAACGAATTATACATTTTAAATGAGTGAATTACATGGCAAGTGAATTATATTCCAAAGAACCTGTTTAAAACATCACGTTTATCCGAATGGATTACACTTTATTACATTTTTATCCAAAGATTACACTTTTATACAAAGTCTCCCAGGATTTTCAATCTGAATCTTGAAGCATGAAGCAATGTCCATGAAGATACCCTGGCAAATTTAGAGAGTAAAAATCAACAAATTATACCTCGATATGCATATACATGCAAAGATACATAGATATACATACATACATACACAGTACACACTACTGACACTGCTATATGCTTATATATAATTTGTAGATAACTAACATAGAGATTCACTCAAGACAGGAGTATTACGTTTTGTTACCTATTCTTTATAACTTCTCTGTGTATACAATATAGCCTATTAATTGCACATTTTGTAATAATTATGTATAATATTGTGAATTTGAACCTTCAAAATCACCTTTATTTAGATTATGAATAGTTGAATAATAGATCTATTAGAAATTAATGGAATATGTCCAGATGCAGGCTTTCACTTTAATTCCAAATAATGAATGCAATTATTTAGAATGATTAAAGACTTTATAAATTGTAACTGATATGCATCAGATAGGCTGTAAATTCACATATATTCAATTATATATTGTATATAATATGTATTATATTACATATACATAAAACATATATATTCTATATACTTGATTCTAAATCTACATATTTTCCCCCACACATGAATATTTTCTGTTTGCTTTTCCATAATTTTATTCTTGATTTGACATATTCCATATCTGAGGATTTTATAGTCTATAATTTATCTGTTGTCCCACTCCTCAATCTCCCACCCAAATGTTAGGGAAATATAGCAAGTGGCAGATTTGAGAAGTAGCATAACAAACTGTTTTATCTGTTAAAAATACTCATTTTTATATTAGATTATTTGTTCAATTTTCTTTTTTCCTTTTAACTTATTTTCAGCTGCTCCAGTTGATGTTCTGAAAGCTCTAGATTTTCACAACTCTCCAGAGGGAATATCCAAAACAACGGGTTTTTGCACAAACAGAAAGAATTCACAAGGTTCAGATACTGCTTACAGAGTTTCAAAGCAAGCACAACTCAGTGCTCCAACAAAACAGTTATTTTCAGGTATGTTCACTTGATTACTACAATTACTATTACTTTACAAATGATTATTGTTTCTTTTTATTATGCTCTATAATGCAAAATTATTGGGACAGATATAGTTCTTTCATATATGGGATGCTGAATACATTGTGGTCACTAAGGTGACTTAATGAAAATAACTAATGATTTAATGATTGCCAGTTTTAATTCAGCACAATCACAGAAGATATACTCATTTGAAAATTTAATAATTTATTATTTTATTGCAAGATGACAAAATGTGAAGATAATATTTTATCTAGCTTATTTTTGCATATAACCATGTAGAATTTATTTATTGGGGGGATCATGGCAACTTTACCCTTACTGACTACCCATGTGGGTTGAATGGGCATGTGGTTTAGACATACTTAGTGAGTTTCTTTCTAAAATTAATATAATTTACTGTTGAAATTCTTCAGCAGATGTTATAAAACAGATTATTCTGTGTTATTTTTGGATCCCGTTCTTATCTCAAATATAGTAAAAGTTAGTCATATCTCATAGTTATTAGGAGATCTGGGACTAGAGATTTTGTAAATCTTTACCTGAAAAGTTTTTGTAGTGATATTGAAAAATACCTGGTGAATATTTTCTATCTTTCTTTCCAAGACTGACCTAATAACACTAGTTATCTAATCATGATAATGTAGGGAAAGGGAGTTGAGTGATAAAACAACAATTTCTGAGCATCACATTGTGAAGGCAAGCAACTCCTTACAAGTCTGCTATTGGACACATGTCAATTATTTTTTCTTATAACTATACTAAATTGAATGTCCTCATCCTTACTTAACAGAAGAGGGAATAATTTCACTGAAGTTCTTGGACTTGTCCAAATTACGAGGGGTCAGTATTTAATCCAGGTCTTGTCTATTGCCAAGGCCATTATTCCCTATACTATCAGGTGCTTCTTGTTGGTGCTTTGGGATCCTCAGAAATAATTTATCATTTAAACTCTTCATATTATCCTCTCTACTATCTTTACATGAAGGGATTTGAATTCCCCATTTTCACATAAAACTATTTCCTAACAACAGAAAAATTAAAAACTAAAGAATTACAAAAGATGGTGTATTTTTCATGGATGGACATTTTAAAGTGTTTTTGAAAACACATTTATTTTGATTAAACTGTTTTTTTCCCCCAAATTTTTCTTGTTTTGCTATAATCTGTGACAGACAAAAGTAACAAACTGCAAATACAAAGAATGTCAATGCATTAATTTTTCTGACTTTGAAAATAAAACGTTAGAATAGTTATTAAGTCCATAAAATATTTTTAAAAAATCAAGTTTAAAAGTTGCACATGTAAAAATTATGCTGCTTTTCTATTTATCTGCACTCTAATGCAGAAATAAGAAAGGGATGGGAATTTTCACGAGGAAAAAAGAACAGTGAAAAATACACATGGAAAAGCTCTGGAAATACTCAGGAAGTTAGTTTTAAATTTTTTATACTTTTTGTTCATCATATCAGGATAAGTTTTTCTGCCTTCCAAATTGGTGGTTAATTTGATTAGTTCAATCACTTCTGTTGTGCTACTCAGAGTAAAAGAATGCAATGTATGCCTTTGGAATCTCCTTCCATGAGAGTTAACAAAATTCCCTTATATCAGTTTTTTCACCTTCTCATAACATTGTGCCTTAGGCATATAATTCTAATAATGAGTATTCCAGATATGAGGAGACACCTCTGATAGGGACCTTATTTTTCCTTCCACACAAATGAATTTAAACTCGATCTTCCTCTAGTGTAGAGCTTCCTGTCAAATAATGCAAAATGACAGTTAATAAAAATGATCAAAGACATTTTTATAGTTAAAAAAAATCCAAAGCCAGTATTATTCTTTATCATATTACTAAAAAAGATCTTTGAAAAATTACTTGGAATAGTCTTTCTTCCATTATGGGAACGTAATAGCAACTTCTTTTCAAATGAAAAAGGTAAGCAGTGGTAGTGGAAACTTCAACACTGCTAGAAGTGGAGGATTATCAGATAGCCACTGTAATATTCTGTCTAATTAAGGTATGTGTCCTCCAAAGTCCTAACCTGAGACCTTTAATTTAACTGTCTGAGAATGTTGTACATGTGACCTGAATAGAAGCTGTAATTTGCAAATTCTTTAAAAAAATTTTTTTAAAGATTTTTAAAAAATTTATTTGACAGAAAGAGAGAGATCACAAGTAGCCAGAGAAGCAGGCAGAGGGGGAGGGGAAAGAGGGGGAACCAGGCCCCCTGCTGAACAAAGAGCTTGAGATCATGACCTGAGCCAAGGGCAGAGGCTTAACCCACTGAGCCATCCACGTGCCCCTGTAATTTGCAAATTCTATCTGCCCTCTTTAGAACACCTGCTGCAGGACAGATACTATATAAAAAACTTAGTGTATATTGATCTCTGTCTTCATATCCATCTGGGAAGAAGAATATTTAAGCCCAAATTATAGATTAAGGGTTAGAAATGTGAAGTATTTGAATATAATCACAGAAACAGTAAATGATGTGAGGCTGAGAGACAGTCTCTGCCTCTTTTAAACTAAAGAGAGCTTTCTTACTATACAAAAATGACCTTCCCTCCTCATTTTCAAAATCCTGCTGATCACCAAGCTACATCCAAAAAGGATTTTAGTTAAAGGGAGACATATTCCACATGGAAATCTAGTAACCATATCTAAAAAAAAATTAAAATCAAATAATAAAGTTTTGTGCCTTTTTCATATATAATTTATTCATGCATGCATTATATATTGATACTACAGACCATTTTAAGAATCACTATTGAACTTGATACACTCAGTGTGAATTATGATTATTGCATGTATATAACTTATGTATACATGCATATCAAAAGTATTAACAGCCTTTCTTTCTTTAACAAAAGTCATCCAGCAGAGAGATGCTTTATTTTTAGTTTGCATTTGTATATTTCAAAACATATTTAAGTTGAAAAATTTCACATTTTACTTTATCATGTATACTGATCACTGTTATTTTAAATAACATTTCTTATAGTAAGTGGTTGCATTTCTGTTGAACTAATATCATAGTGAATCCTTTCTGAGACATTTAGTCAGCTATGGACAACTTTGTTTAATGTCTTATAGGGAAGAAACTAAGGTGGGGTGCCTAGGTTAGACTGAATATTTTGACATCAAGTCATAATTCTTTAGGTAACTAAACTTTCTTTTTTAAGGTCACAACTTAAAGATTATAATTAAAATCTTTTTGCCTAATTTTAAATTGGGAAATACTTCTGTAATTGAAAGACTTTGCTCATTAGTGTGATTAGCAGCTGATAATTTCAAAAGTTGTGCTGTACGAATTGGATGATTGATTAGAATATTCTATAATCTATTCAGTCTTATGAATATATTCTTTCTGAAAATTCCTTTTTCCTTAAATGTCTCTATGCAGACATTAATTCATAATGTTTTTGCAAAAATGAAAAAATATTGTTTCCCCTTAACTCACAATATTTTAGCATCTTTTTTTTTTCAGTGTAGGAAATATTTGAATAATATACATCTAGGGAAAGAATTCCTGTGATTTTCAACATTCTGAGTTACCTATTTGAAGAAAAAGTTTATTTTCTATGGAGCTTCTTCAATAACAGGCTAAATTACCTACCTAGATTTTTATTTATAGTATAAGCAGGTAAAATGTGCTTTATTAATTTATGCGTTTTATTACCTTTCCATTTTATTTATATGATTATTTTCCTTCTGTTGATTTACAGAAATATAAAATTAGATGTCTTTATGATACTTAAATGAAATAAAACTATATGTTTCTTATTTTTTTCCTGTAATAGCAAAGCTTTTATGACCGATTTGTGATATAGAGAAGTTGTTTGATAAATTGTTTTAAAAATTAAAAATAAGAGTTTTAAATAAACATAAACACTTTTTAGTTTGGAGAAATCCATTTATCTAGATATAGATAGATATGGATAAAGATATAGATATAGATACAGATATAAATAGATATTACAGAACTAAATAGTTAACATTAAGTGACTGCTTTCTCTATGGCATACTCTTATTTAATATCGCTTCTCGGCCTTTTGGCTAAGATCAAGTGTAGTATCTGTTCTTATCAGTTTAATTTCCACATTTTAAATAATTTCAGTTTCATAAAATGTTTCTTACTACTTTAAGTGGCTACTTATGCTATATAGGTGTTCTGTATTTTATTTAGCCAGTTCCAACCATTGTAGGCCATTCTAATATTTTAGGATTATAAGTAGTGTTCTGGTGGATTGACATAACGTATCTTTACACATAAGCATTATTCCTATTTCAATAAATTCTTAGAAGTGGAATTGCTTGTCTAATGTAATCTTTTGAATTTGAATCTATGGCAGTCATGTTCATAGTATTTTTACCATGTAGAATAGAATTTAGAATGAATGGCTTGATTATAGATGTTCCTGGCCCAGATATCTCTGATCACACATGCGCAGATGTCCACTTCTGCATATGGAAAACTTAATAACTGAAATAATCTCCTTCTTCAAACAATAATGCCTGCTTTACTTACATTCCAGGATAGTAAGATATGTATGTAAAAGTATTTTTGAAGAATAAGATGTGGAATTCAATATGCAATGCTTTTATAAAAATATGAGTAGACATTGCTTAACTACCTGAGATATATTTGTGATAATCATTTAACTGATATATTTATTTAATAAATGCTTACTAAGCACTTATGTAGATTTGGCCCCATTCTGGATATTTGGAGTATGATGGTAAGGGGAGAAAAAAATAAAGAGATAATCCTCTTGAATTTAGAATAAAATTAACCAAGTATCTAACAATTATGATTGTTAGATCATAGAAGTATCTAACAATTATGATGTATAATGCCATAAGCTTTTTATTAGTGAAACTGCCTTTTGTGTGATAGGAAAAACTGATCAGAAACTCTTTAACTTTTGAGGGATGACTTAAATACCTTCATATATTGTGTCCTTAGAGCATTTTTTTTAAAGAGAGGGTGCCACAGATCAGACAAGGATGAAAATACAAATCTTATACCAAAAGTGGTACTTTCATATTTTAAAAATTCTTCTTATATTTTTAATATTGCCAATATTGCCCTGGCACCATGGTCAATCTTGTTCCATAACTTTGAATTTAATTTTACATAATCATTGTGCTTTAAATGAGTGGCTTTAAAGTTTGAACATAGCTTGGGCAATTATAGTAGAGAAAGCTTATCATCTCCTTCTCATTTGTTTTTTAATCTGAATTCTTATAACTGTTTGAATTTACATGACTTATTAAGGCCACCTACAAAGTTAAAAAAATATAGGGTGATCCAGGAATGATTTGGGGATTTGTAATTTTTGACCCTTTGGCTTTCTCTTCTTAGGAGGAAATTTTCCAGAAGATTTTTCAATATTATTTACAATAAAACCCAAAAAAGGAATTCAGTCTTTCCTTTTATCTATATATAATGAGCATGGTATTCAGCAACTTGGTGTTGAGGTTGGGAGATCACCTGTTTTCCTGTTTGAAGACCACACTGGAAAACCTGCCCCAGAAGACTATCCCCTCTTCAGAACTGTTAACATCGCTGATGGGAAGTAAGTAATATAATAATCCAATGTTACAGCTGTATTGAAAGCAATTATTTCATTTAACCATTCAAGAAATATTCATAAAGTGTGATGTAGTTTTTCTAGAGCTTGGAGACACAGAAATGAATGAAATATAACATACTTAATTTTATATAGTTTCTTTTGCAGTCTGGGTAGACAAATGATGTCCAATTTAAAAAAATATTTGAATAAAGAGCATATCAGGTGATGATAAGTGAGGGAGAAAGAAATAGAGCAATGGAGAGGATAGGGAATCGTGGTGGTGGGTACAATTTTAAGGAATGAGATCAGGGAAAATCTCACTAAGATGGTGACTGGTGAATGGGGCACCTGAGTGTCTCAGTCATGAAGTGTCTGCCTTCAGGCTCAGGTCATGATCCCAGGATCCTGGATCAAGTCCCGCATTGGGCTACCTGCTCAGTGGGAAGCCTGCTTCTCTCCCTCCCACTCCCCCTGTTGTGTTCTCTCTCTCGCTGTGTCTCTCTCTGTCAAATAAATTAATAAAAATCTAAAAAAAAAAAAAAAAGGTTACCTCCTAACTCTGACCTTAAAAAAAAAAGGTAGAAGAAGGTGACTGGTAACAAATATGGGGTGCATGCCCTGCCAATAACTAAAAGTATATACTATTCCAGAAGAAGGGGAAGCAAATACACAGCCTCTGATTCCAAGTGTGACTGACTTGGTCTAAGCAATGTCAAGGATACCAGCATGGCAGGAGCAGAGTGGAATGATGAGGATGGAGGAGCCATGGGAGGGCAAAGGGTATAACACTTTGTAGATGGCTATAAGCATTCTGTATTCCATCAGGAGTAAAATGCAAGTCACTGTAGACTTTTTCATCAGAGGAATGACCCGATTTGATTTACTTATTATCAAGCATGTTAATATTGGCAATCATAAGAAGCTTTTTATAATGCTTGATCTGTGCTACATACTCTTTGAAGCACTTTATACATAGACAACATTTAATTTTTCACTCTTTTATATAATAAATATAAAATATTTATTTATTTATTTATTACATATTATATATATTATTATATATTATTTATTTATTACATAAATATGATTTATTATTTATTTATTTATTATTTATTTATATATTTATTACATAAATATGATTATTTATTTATTATTTATGTAATAAATAAATCATGGTAAGGAAAATAATGCTAATAAACCCATTTTCTAGAAAAGTGGACTGAGGTACAGAAAGTTTAAGTGACCTTCCTGAGGTGATATATTTGCAAAGTGGCAGAGGTAGGATTTGAAGTTAGATAGCTAGACTACCTAGTAACCATCATACTCTTCTAAAAATCATGCTGGATTCTAAATTCTGCACTGTGAATATTACTTTTCACTTAGGGATCAGCTAAATACAAATAAATGTGTATTAAATTTACCTGGTGGGGTGCCTGGGTGACTCGGTCGGTTAAGCGTCTGCCTTCAACTCAGGGTCCTAATGTCGAGCTCCACGTTGGGCCCCCTGCTTAGGGCGTACATGCATCTCCCTCTCCTTCCTGCTTGTAGACTCTCTTGCTATTTCTCTCTCTCACAAATAAATAAATAAAATCTTAAAAAAAATTTTACTTGGTATTTTATTGCTGAATCTAGGCTTCTAAAACTAGACTTATCTAAATATGACACTTATTTACAGGTGTAAGAAGGAAATAGCAGTGCAGGTGGAAAAAAAAATATCCACACTCAGTGTATCCTTGTCAGGACCATGGAGAAAACTTCACCGCTATGGCAGGAAAAACTAAGATTTATGAGCAATTTACATACTGTCCTTAATAGTTATTATGAAAAGTGATGATATGAAAATAAATCAGGGTAAGGAATTGAAGGGCATACTGTTTTCAGTAGAATATCTCTTTGATACGGTTACATTGAGCAAAGGCATGAAGGAGTGGACCATATGGGGCCATGGAGGAAGAATGTTTCTGGCAGAGTGAAGAACACATGCAAAGAACGGTAAAGATGCAGCAGTGTGGCTCTCGTTGCAGGCAGTGAGAAAGAAAAAGTGGGTGTGAGGTCAGAGGGCCAGGGCACACCCCTGTGAAGCAGAGTAAGGACTTCAGCTTTTTACTAGGAATATCAGATGGTTTTTAGCAAGGCAGAGACTTGATCTGACTTGTATTTTTTATTTTATTATGTTATGTACTGTATGTCACCATACAGTACATCATTAGTCTTTTGTTGTTGTTGTTGTTTTTATTTAAGCTTTTTTTATTTAAACATATAATGTAACCCCACCACCCTCTCCCAACCCCTCTCCCCCCCAACCCCTCTCAGTTTGTTTTATGACATTAAGAGTCTCTTTTGGTTTGTCTCCCTCCCGATCCCAACTTGTTTCATTTTTTCTTTTCCTACCACCTTAACCCCCACCCCTGTTGCATCTCCACTTCCTCATATCAGGGAGATCATGTGATAGTTGTCTTTCTCCAGTTGACTTATTTCGCTAAGCATAATACGCTCTAGTTCCAACCATGTCGTCGTAAATGGTAAGATTTCATTTCTTTTGATGGCTGCATAGTATTCCATTGTATATATATATACCACATCTTCTTTATCCATTCATCTGTTGATGGACATCTAGGTTCTTTCCATAACTTGGCTATTGTGTACACTGCTGCTATAAACATTCGGGTACACGTGCCCCTTTGGATCACTACGTTTGTATCTTTAGGGTAAATACCCAGTAGTGCAATTGCTGGGTCATAAGGTAGCTCTATTTTCAATTTTTTGAGGAACCTGCATGCTCTTTTCCAGAGTGGTTGCACCAGCTTGCATTCCCACCAACAGTGTAGGAGGGTTCCCCTTTCTCCACATCCTCGCCAGCATCTGTCATTTCCTGACTTGTTCATTTTAGCCATTCTGACTGGTGTGAGGTGGTATCTCATTGTGG